>JABTTQ020001267.1:0-308119 GCA_016081115.2 Rehmannia glutinosa
TCCAGATTTACGTATTGCTATCCTGAATTTATCAGGAGTTAGCCAATGTTGCAGGGAAAATCATTATTGATGTAGAAACTTTAGGTGTGATCGAAGAATGGGGCTATTGATAATTGTATGTGCGCGTCATACTCATATCTTAGGGCTTAATTATTTGTAATGACTGCTCTGTCTCATACAAAAGATATCATAAGTTGCGACTTGTATAAATCCCCGTGGCCATAGGTTTTCTTTTGTCATGAACTCAATATACCTTATCGTAGACTAAGGATTTGTACTAATTTTTGATTAAAGTTCTCTTCAATTCAAAAAATTTATTTGAGTCTTTTGAGTACTTTGGGATTATATTCCGAGGATTTGATGGTATGTATTGGTTCCGGGAGATCCTTATTCTTTAATTGTTGAATAAGCTATTGGGTTTCTCTCTCAGAAGGGTGTTTAGTGAGTGCTTAATGTCATGCTCAGGAATTAAAGAATCTTGAGGAAAAGGAGAACTTAAGCCTTTGTTCTAGATGTTGATTATGGTTCTTTCTTCTGTTATTATTATTTCTTTTCTTTGTCGTGGTGCTGGTTGGGTAATTAAATATTCATTTGTTCTTTGTTAGGATTTGTAGAACTTCGTTCCATCCTATTTGTGCAAGGGAGGCAAGACACAGATTGGAGATATGGGGAAAACTTGGATCTGATGAGGTGTGTTCTCTCTTTGGTTGTTTAATTAGTGATGAAACTGATAAGTACCACCACTATTATGTCATTGTTGAAATATTGATCTCATAATTTTGGATGCTGTTTAGTTCAATTTTGGAAATATTTTTTTTTTGGTTGCTAAAGTTATTACTTTTAGTCTCTTCGTGTTGTAATATTTAGCCTTTTCCTCTGCCTTTATTGATGTTTTGAATCTTTATATTGTATTTTAGGTTGAATTGCGTGCTTTTTGCTCTCTAAACATTCGGAAGTCCAGTGTGATAGTGGCAGTCAAGATACTGGAGATATTCCTTTACAGGCGATTCTGTTTATTTTAGTGAGAATCAGCAGTTGGAGTTGACAGTAAATGAATCTCACAAGTCGGAAAGTGGCCAAAGAAACGGTGATAAGTTGGTTGTTCACAATGAAATAGCTGACCTGGATCTTAGCAGCAATGATATTGTGTTAGATGCATGAGGACTTGCTAGATAATAGACGAAATTCTGAGTCTCGCCTAGAAAAATGGAGATGCACTACATTCTGCTGCTAAGTATCCGGCGAATAGGAATGACAATGAAGATGTTAATGTTCTCAATTTTTCTATGATACTGAAGAAGGTATATTAAGATTTTCAATTATGACCCAAGATGCTTGTTTTTTTTTTTCTTTCTAATCAGTTAGTTACCTTCTTTTTGTAGTTGATTGATCTAGGAAAGTCAGTGCTAAAGATGTTGCCTCGGAGATTGGTGTTTTGCCGATTCATTGGACACAATACTCACTGTAAAGTTTCAGCTTTAATGACCTCTTTCCTTTGTTTCTATTTTTCCGTTTTCAGTGAATGACATAAAAATGCAAGCTGGATATCAGTATTTTGTGCTTACTTGCATCTGGTATTGCTTTTCTTGCTTTCTTACCTTGTTTGACCTTTCTTTTTCTTCTCAGGATAATCACATGGTTCCGGAGTTGCAGTGTAAACTACTGAGATGGTTGAAAAACATACTCATATTGGCAACTTACAGAAAACTTTGACAGGAGGATTAGATCACTTTTAGCACCCGAAGATGTGCCAGATGCAGCAGATGCAGCTGAAGGTGTTGGTGCTGTTCCAGTAGAGGAGTCTAATGTTTTTGATTCTGTTCCAGTTAAACTGCTCCACCTCGCAGAAGAACCAAAAGCAGCATAAAGACTGTGAAGGATGGCAAGTCATGCTCCTCTAAGGACAAGAATGATGATGAAAAACTGACGATGATGTTGATTCATGTGTTCTTGTTGCAGAAGATTCAAATGGTCCATCCAGAGAGCCCGATAATATGAAGAAGGTATCATTACCATATTGTAATGCGCTTTATGTGGGAATTTTTGCTAATAGTAAAGTGCAACTGTTACGCATAATCATCTTGGAGAAAGGTTATCATGGGTTTTGTGTTCTGGTTCTAAGATGTATTATTATTTCTTGTCTGCTGCTGCAAAGTGTTAGTGTTGCATGTGAAGATTTAATCAACCCTTCATAGTTTCTCTTACACACGGTTTCACACCGGTGGATTTATTATCATGAATCTGTTCTCTCTTATAGACAGCTTGACGCGAATGGCCGTTAATAGTGCAATGCATTTTTTCTTAGTGATGAATTTGGTTTTATTAGGTGCAATAGTGTCCCATTAATGGATTTTTGACAGTGGTAAGATTTAATGCATCTGTTCCCATTATTTTACTAATTATTATGTTTAGGTGTTTTAGGCATATTATAATATTTAGAAATTTTACTTTATGCTCTTGGTGGTGCAGATTTTGATCGACTCCGAGCAGCACCAAGATGACTCAGCAAACGATTTTATTAAAATTGAAGGTGAACTGGCTGATCAAATGTTTAATGGATTGTTGTAGGAGTTATAAGTATATATTTAACACATTTAGTATTAAGCAATCCATTTAGAAGTTGTAATGCTTTGCTTACAGATTTGCTTGAAAGCATGCTGCTCTGCTTCTTTTGGTCTGTTGTTGTCTGACTATTCAGTAAAGCTTTCCGTTTAAATATAGAAAACTTCATTAATTCGCTTATGTCTTGCATCAACTTATAAAATAGTTCAAAATCTTGGAGATTTCAACATTCTTGGTCGACTCCATCTGAGTGGAGTTTAGTAGGAAGTCCTGAACATTTCGCAATGTTGTACAAAAATAACTTTTCACTATTGTATTTAAGTGGAATTTCTGGATGGCCGTTATATTATTCTTTGTTTTTTTCTTTCTTTCAATTGTTCTGAGTCCTTGTTGGGGCTTATTTTCCACGGGTCATTTTTGGATGGGTCACAGATGGCTTCTAACTTTGTTTCTGCCTAACTGTAGGAAAAATGAAAAGCATTTAAACCTAGTTATTTATAATTTCTTTTGCGCGTGTGGAGTTTCTTCAGTTATCAAGTCATAACATTTTAGTGAATCACATGGCGAGAATTTCTTTGACCTTTTGCATTTGCTGATTTTGCCCCTTTCTGCGTTTGTTGGCATTGACAGATGAGCTGAGAGTCCTAGCGCAGTTTCTCTCTGAAGATGGTCAAGTTGGGGAGACTAGACAATCTCAGCAGATGACTATGAGTTCACTTGTCTTGATGTAAGTTTTTGTGAAATCATATTATGTTGTTTCAAAAACATAAATAAATAATGTTATGTGTTGTATTTGATCAGTGTTTTCTGAATGCGACAAGGGTTCTTACCTAGTTCCCCCACCCCACCCCCAGTGTTATAGTTTTCAAGACCAAATGGGATTTCCACAAATTTGACTCATTTCTGCCTTTTGTTCTGTAGGAATGGGAGGTTAACCATGTCAGTACATACATCCATATATATACAGTAAATTGATGCAGACCAAGAAAGACGTGTTTGAGAAAACCACAACTTGCCGTCCGCTGGTATGTTCCTGTCTGGTTCTCCTGTCTTTTGCCTGTTAAGTTTGGCTGCTTAATTACTTGATTGGCAGTTTTGAGAGATCGAAGCTTCCCAGTTAGAAGCATCTTCAGTTCAGGCCTCTGCTGTAGTAACGACAACATGCAACAGATTTCTGTGACCGGACTTCTAGATGCAGCGGACTGAATCTTGATCAATTAGTCAAGGCAAGAAATATGGGAATACTAAAATTGTCTCCTGCAGATGAAGTGGAAGGAGAACTTATACAATCAACAAAGACTTCTTTGCAATGCTGTTGCGAGAAAATACATAAGTGGTCTTTACTCTCTCTTGTTTACATGTCTTCTACTTATTAATTTGTGGCTTTTCCTTTTAGGTATCTGAGTACACATTGTGTGGCTGGATTTGATTTGTTTCTCTTTAAGATTGTACTGAGTTAATTTTCCTCTGTCTGGCCAGATGATTTGATTTCAAAGGTTGTTAGGAGTCTCCCGGGAGGAGATAGATGCTGCAGGGAAACGAAATGGGATGCTGTATTAGTTAGTCAGTACATTCATGACCTCAGGGAAAAAAAGCAGGAAGAAAAGAGCGTCGACAAAGGAAGCTCAAGCTGTGTTGCTGCTGCACTGCTGCAGCTGCAGCTTCTTCTAGGACATCCTCAATGAGGAAAGACACCCTAGAAGAAACTTCACAGCACGAGGTCATATTTATGCGTAGAATTCTGTGATTATGCTTGTTTAATTTTGTTTAACTTTTGTTTATTTATATATTCGTTGCTTTTTCAGGATTTTCTGAAGACGAATGCATCTGATGTAAGGTCCGGGGTTTACACTCAGCTGAATCCTCGAGTGAAAGAGACTATCTCTAGGTTGGCCTTTGCAGGTCCTCATTTGATAAAGCTCTGATTCTGTCCTAGCTGTGACTTTTCTAAAGATCATCCTAGGACGTGTGATGTTTGCAGGCGGTCTGGAGACAGTTTTGAATCCAATTTTAGTCTGTTCGAGTTGCAAGGTTTTTGCCCTTTATGTTCTTCTATTGTGGGCTTGTTTTTAAGTTCTGTTAATGAAGCTTTGCATGTTTATTACACTCACATTTTTGGTGTTCTTTTCTCCCCCTTTGTTTTGGATCACAGGTTGCAGTTCACTTGGACTGCTATCGTGGTGTTAAAAGCACTACAGGGCCATGGCATTGTGAATTGTGTGAGGACCTAGTTTCTTCTCGAGGTTCTGGAGCTCTGGCAACAAATTCTTGGGAGAAGCCTTACTTTGTTGCAGAATGTGGTTTATGTGGTGGCACTGCAGGTGCTTTTTAGGAAGTCAGTAGATGGTCAATGGATACATGCCTTTATGTGCTGAAGTAAATAATTCTCTTTCTGTTCTGCTCATTTGTCGATTTATCTGAAATTGTTCTGATCCATTCTCCTGAAAGTTCATGTATTTTCATTTTCATCTCAATGTAGTGGGTGTTAGAGTCAACATACAAGCGGGGGGCAAGTAAATCCTATTGAGAGAATCGAAGTGCATTTGTCACCGTAGTTCCCCCCTCCCCCTTCCTCTTGTTGTTGTTGTTGTGGATCCTTTGACTGGCCATGGAATTTTTAATAAGCACACACCTCTTATCTCTTCCAGGATAGTGTCGGCAAGGAGTTGATGCTTGCACTATGTCCGTCGCAAACATGGTGTTTGCCTTAAGGTGAAGACTGAGAGATTTGTGATTTGCCAAACTTCTATTTAAATGAGATTTCGCTTCAGCTATCATTCTTTTGTTATTGTGCTATCTGCAGTGTAGTTATGGTCACTGTCAGACCACATTTCATCCTACTTGTGCTAGAAGTGCTGGTTTCTACATGACTGTGAGGACTACTGGTGGCAAGTTGCAGCATAAGGCTTACTGTGAAAAGCATAGCACTGAACAAAGAGCGAAGGTTTCTATATCTTTTTTTTCTTTTTTCTCCCTATCGCTTTATGTCCTGATAATTCGTGTACTTTAACATGTTCATCTTCATGTACTCCGTCAGGCTGACACTCAGAAGCATGGAATTGAAGAGTTTAAGTCTCTTAAGCAAGTCAGGGTAAGTGATTATGGGTACTTCATCTGGGTGGTTTGATCTGCTCATTATGTTTCCTTCAGACTGAATTTAGGTGGTCCTTTTTTTTAATTGAGCCCATGGAGAGGACACAAATACATTGCATATAATGATGGTGTTTTGGTGTTACTCATGATATTAAGTACATTAATATTTGTTATAAGCATACTGAACCACCTTCTTTCCTTTTAAACTGTGAATTTAGGATGTTTTCTGATTGGCCAGTTGGAAGGACAAATGGTTATTATAACTGATAAGAGTTTGGTGTGAGTCATAATGCTAAAGTACACTAATATATTATAACTGCCTGGATTCGTTGGCCCTTGAACTGACAAATGCAAAGTTTCAATCACAAGCTCAATATCAGAATCTTGTTTTGTTTTAATTATTATTTTTGATGCTATGCTCTTTTTATTTGTCCGTGTGATTAGCGAGATGCCACATATGGAGTTTCCCCTTTGAGAGTGAACTTAATTGCTGATTAGAGGCTCAATTCCTACAAAATAATGTTGCCTTATTTATATATTTATTTATTTATTTATTATTATTACTCATTTTATTGAGTCTACATCAAGGATATTTTAAGGTTTTTCTCTTTAAATGTATTTTTTCATTGTTTGAATATGCAAACGATCTGATGTTTGTGCTTTCTTGCATTGTTTCCTATATAGGTGGAATTGGAGAGACTGCGTCTTCTATGTGAAAGAATTATCAAAAGGAGAAATTGAAAGTAAGCTGACTGCTGGGAATTTTTAATTCTAATTCTGCCTTTATCAACTGTTCTCCTACCTTACTCATACAAGGACATATTTCCATTTCACTTCTTTTCTTTATTTTTAGGGATAATTAAAAAAAACACCCTAAGGTTTGGGCTAATTACAAAAAAATCCAGAGTTGTTTCAAAATTAAAAAACCTCAGGTTTGATTCTATCTTAAATTTAATTGGGTGACGGTAATATTTTTGTGAAAGTTAGGTGGGTTTTGAAATGCCTTTTTCTTATGAAGGGGGAATTGTAAGACAGATCAAACCTCAAAGGGAGTTTTATGCAATTTGAAAAATCTATGTTTTTTTTTTT
The DNA here is from genome assembly GCA_016081115.2 of Rehmannia glutinosa. NCBI lineage: Eukaryota > Viridiplantae > Streptophyta > Magnoliopsida > Lamiales > Orobanchaceae > Rehmannia > Rehmannia glutinosa. The sequence continues at coordinate 6,745 of JABTTQ020001267.1, forward strand.
TGTAAATAGCCCAAACCTCAAGTTTTTTTATCCCTTATTTTTATCAAATTAAGTTTAGTGCTGCTACTGTAATTGTCTTCTGCAAAGAGTTACATGTTAGCAAGTCGACATCTTTGTTGCTTCCATCAATAGCTAGTGCAATAATGCTCTTCTACTTTGCACTTTGCAGCGTGAATTGGTTATTTGCTCGCATAATATTCTTGCTTCAAATCGAGATTCTGTTCTGTCTGCTTTGGCTCGTCACCCTTTTTACCAACCTGAAGTTAGTTCTGAATCAGCTACAACGTCTATTAAAGGCTACACAGATAGCTACAAATCAGGCAGCACAATGGTGCAAAGATCAGACGACGTAACTGTCGATAGCACAGTTGCAGGTAAAAGACGCGTTAAGGTTCCCATGTCTCTGGACAATGATCAAAAACGGACGACAGTTCAACATCCCAAAATCTTTATACGCTAAAACCTACGGAGAGGGTATCGTTTTCCGAAGCAAATTCCCCAGAGAGTTTCTGCTGCATCACGTAATCTTTCGGACGACGGGAAACACGATCAAAATATAGAAAAGTAAGTGATACGGTCGGGTGATTATAATTCAGATTTTATATTCTCTATGTTGTCATATATTCTAGCGATAAATTACAAAACCTAACCTTGATGTTTAGTCTCCTAGTTACAAAAACCGAGTTATTTCAAACTTACAAATATCCTTTGAGGTTTGTAAATACCTAACTATCCCCATCCTGAGGGTAAAAATTTGTAAAAGAGAAACAAACTTCAAGGGGGTATTTGTAATTTGAAAGATAACTGTTTTTTTAATTAGGCTAAACCTCAGGGTAGTTTTTATAATTAATCCTAGGGATAATTACAAACACCCTGGAGGTTTGACTAATTACAAAAAAACCTAGAGGGTTTTGAAAGTTACAAAAACCCCTTGAGAGATTTGATTCAGTCATAAATTTAAGAAGGGGGTAACTGTAATATTTCTATAAATGCAGAGGGTTTTGGAATGTTTTTCACATATGAAAAAAATGTAAGACTTAAAAATGAAACCTCAAGGTTTTTTTGGTAATATTCAGAAACCTCCGGTTCTTTTTCAAATTAGCCCAAACTTCAGAGGTGTTTTTGTAATTACCCCTTAATCCTATATTCTATATTTTGAATTTGGAATTATTGGATACACCTTTTGATTCGTCATTTATTCGTACAGCACACTGAAACCTTTGAAAAAGAGCTTATAATGACATCAGACCAAGCAACTATGAAAAACCAACGGCTACCTAAAGGATTCGTTTACGCATCGATTCAATGCCTATCTAAGGACAAGGAGAATGTTCAAGATCCATGTCCCCGAGAATCAGTGGAACGAAATGGGTAAAAGTAAAACAGACTTCATCATGATACACACCTTCGTCTGAGCTAAGTGCCGATCCAGAATGCTTTATCTGCCACAGCTGATTTAGTGACGAAAAAGGAGCGACTTTTGGCAGGTTCAGATGATGAAGTTTGGGCATCATTGTTGTATATGCATTGTCTGAGTACTCTGTACAGTGGGATGGGTTTTTTCCCATTGCATGTATCTCAAGCGGCTTTAATTTGTTTAGTCATGTTACCCTTTTTTTTTCTTTTTATTATTTTTTAATCTTTTTAGTAGATTTTATCTTTTCTTGTTTCTCAGTTAGAAAGGGCAGTGGAGGTCTAGTTCTTGTAATAATTGTATAAAGCCGTTTGGTTATAGGCTTTGTAAAGTTGGTGTATATAGCAAACTCAACTCGAAGCAAATTAGACACAGATGGTTGATGAAAAAAAAAAGCATAACTAACTTATTCTTAATGCAAAAGGTAATTACTTTTAATTGCCTATTTTTTTGGTCACATTTTTGTATTCATGTCTTTTACTTCTTGGTTTCCCGTTCCTGATTTAATTAGTAATTGGATTTTTAATTTTTTTTTATATATCGTGAAAGGAAGGGTGATGAGAATCGACTACTCGGTAGTCCTTAGGTTTAGAATTTATTTGGAAAATAACAAGATACGTTGATAGTTTTAAATTTGATATTTGGTAACATTTTTCTCAACTTGACAGGGTAAATTTATTTTTCTGAAATTAAATCTATATTTAATGTTTAAATTAAAATATATAGTTAAAATTTAAATAAAAATTATGTAGTTAAAATTTAATGTTCAAATAAAATTTCCCCTTAATAAAATAAATTTGTATAGTTCAATGTGTTGGATGTTTGTTTGCCAATTTCAATTTTAGTTGCTGTATTACCTAGAATAAAAATAAATATATAGACTTTCCGGAAAGTCATTTATAATTTAAATATTTTGAATGCATGTTATAAACAAACATAGTAAAAATTACTTATGAAAAGTTTTTTTTTTAATTGTTAGAATTAGTCAGTTAGAGGAAGTATTCACTCTTTAACTAATTTACTTAAAAAATACACTAAAATCAATAAACGTATTATTAGAAAGTTAATTTAGTATGAGTATATAATTATATTATATATATTTTTGGGAGGACAAATTTCTTGACCCAAATTATAGCAATAATAAATCACATATGATTCATGAGGAAAATTAAAAATATATATAATATAATAAATTTGGAATATAAATATCTAAATTATTAGTGTGATATATCTAAATATATATATATATATATATATATATATATATATATATATATATAATAAATCGTATATGATTCACAAGGTAAATATTGATCACTGTCAGGCGCCAGCACGGTTAGAGAGAAGAAAACCAAAAAAGGTTTGATTCGATTATTGGTGTGATAAAACCCATAATCAATCGACCAAAATCACACCTCAATTTGTGTAGTAATCTGAAGATCCTCATCAATCTAAGCTTAAATCCCTAATTACCCGATAAGAATTGTGTGAATCATTGTACAAAGATCAAAGCCTACCTAAAATGGATTTTGGGGAGCTGTTGGCAATCTTCGGGCCCGGCGTCTCCGGCGCAGTATTCGGAACCGGCTGGTGGTTTTGGGTGGACGCCGTTGTTTGCAGCTCCGTCAAAGTCTCGTTTGTTCACTACCTTCCAGGTATATGCAGGAAAATTTAATTTGAAAATTAGGTATTTGTGTTATTTTGATACTTTCGTATTTATTTGTTTATGTAATTTGATAGGGATTTTTGCATCTTTGGCTGCTTTGATGTTTAATTGCGTGAGGAAGGAGGATATAGATTACTCGCCCTATGAAGAGGGTGAATGGAGGTTAGTATCACGTCTTCTTTGTAAAGCACATTCATGATGATCTCGTTTTTGTTGTTAGGGTTTCTGAGATTTTTGTGTGAAGCACTATATTTTCAGGATTTTCCTTCAAAATGATCATCACAATATCAATAAAAAAGAAAAAGAAAAATTAGGTGTCAATTGGTAAATGTGAAAGGTGGAGTCCGGGAATTTGATATCTTGGCGAAGTCTGAGATTTTGGTTGAGAGGTATGCATTTTATTAACTAAAAGGTTGTTGAAGGTAGTAATCTAACCTTGTTTTTTGTTCCACCAAGTTGGATTATTAACAAAAAGGTTGATAACTAAAAGGTTATTAACAAAAAACAAGGTTAGATTACTACCTTCAACAACCTTTTAGTTAATAAAATGCATACCTCTCAACCAAAATCTAACCTTTTAGTTAACTAAAAAGGTTGTTGAAGGTAGTAATCTAACCTTGCGGCGCCAACTAAATTATGTATTTGGTCACTATTTGTTACAGGACCAAGTTTTTGTATCAATCGTAGCTTAGACTACTGAATGAAATGTGACTTTGGGATTCGTGGTTGGCATTGACCATTGTTCCTATTGAATTTTTGAAATTGGAAAATTTATTTGAATTGGCTTTGTCGGACAATGCAAGAGCTGGGCTGGGGTAGGTGATTGATGTATTCAATTCCTTGGCTTGATGGCCATGTGTTGACGAAGATCGCGATTGCTAGGAAACTTGTGAATTCAGTTCTTAGGACGTCATAGAATTAATGCAATAAAATTTTGTAGCATTTCTAGTTCTTAGGACATCATAGAAATCCCAAGTTTATATGTTATGCATGTGTTTTGCTCTAATTGCTGCATCTTCACTAATTTAAAAGTTACATCATAAATTTTTTTCAGCTGTTTTAGATTCTGAACTTGCAGGTTGAAACTTTGGCTTTTCATTGCATATGTTGTGTCCTTTGTCTCATTGGCTGCTTCAGTTGGCCTTTTGATACAAGATGCATTGGTGGAAACCGGTCCTTCGGCATGGACAGGAGTTGCAGGTGTTCTTCAATGTGTATTTGTACTAATCAGGTAAAACTTGTTATCCCTCGGTGAAACTAATTCGATAGTGATATATCAAATGTTATTTCTGTTGAGTTACCAATATTCGTATGTCTTGATCTCTTTATTTGAATTTCTCTCGCAGTGGCCTGATTTATTGGATTTCTCATTCAGAATAACCGGGCATGTTCAATAGTCTCTTGTTGGTGAATTGTGATTATTCTTATCAACCAAGCATGTGTATCTTTGTGTATTCTTGTTTTACTGGTGCCGAACTGCAATTGCTTCTTTCCCATGTTTTTTTTCTTGTGAACGATTTAAAGAAGCAAAATCAAGTGGTTGTGAATTATTTTGGAGAACATTTATTATGGATTGATATAATTGCAAGACAAGTTTTCACTTTATATATAAATTCATCTTGATGGAAGAATTTTTGCAACTAGTCCTAAATGAATGTGTGCTGATATTTCAAACACATGTCAGGTTTTTTTGCTTCAAATGATGATATTACAGCCCATTGGTTTGTGTTAATAAATATGCGTGGACGGGATTGAATGCAGTAAATTTAGGTATAATTACAAAAACAACCCCTGAGATTAATCATATTACTAAAAAACCCAATTATCTTTCAAAATTACAAATACCCCTTTAAAGTTTGTATTTACCTAATAAATACCATTCTCTTGAGGCTTAGTATTCTGCCTCTTGCTTGTTTTTGGTCAAAAAGATGAAATCCTTAATGATAGTTGGTTGTATTCGCCTATTTTGCCAATGATAGCTTGGGCCACAGCAGGATTAACTGTATTTTATATGTTTCATGTCTATTTAACTTACTTTTGGGGGACATTTAAATGTTCATTTTCAAAACTATACTGGAAATAAAAATACCTCTTTATATTCAATATTTTTTATGGCGTAAATGGTGTTAAAAAAGAATTAACTAAACATTGGTTTATTAAGAATGAATAATAATAAATGTTGTTCCTTATTTTCGAAAAAAACATATGTGAATATACGAGAAGAATTCGACATGATATACCCAATACATGCATAATATGATGAAAAATGGATACAAATTTTCTACTGCTACTTAGTATTGGCAAACTTGAGCGCAATTTTGTAGGTTAAAAACAAGTGTCAGGGGGTATTTGTAATTTTAAAAGAGACCTTTTTTTCTTTCTAATTAGGCTAAACCTTAAGGGTAGTTTTTTTGTAATTAACTCATAAATTTATATCCCAAAATGTATCAAAATTTCTGTAATAAGTGCAAGAAAGGTACAAACCAACACTGTTGAGACTGACTCGAAACTGGAACTGTTTATGCGATCAGCGATACCCAAATCACAGCAAATTTTAATATATAATACCAAGCGAAAGTCAAGATTTTTCAGAAGAAGAAGAAACTATATAACAATTTATTTTAGTGTTTGGGATGGCATTGCTTAAAGCATGCCATGGGTGCATCTAAACATGATGTACTCTTCCATGTGACGGTTGCACTCGGAGCATAGAACCGAACGAATGTTCTTAGCTTCGAAGGTGTTCGGAATAATTATTCGCAAGGGTGGGATATCGACATCCTTAGGGTTGTCGAAACACTCCTTGAATGCTACATCAAATCCTTTGTCTGCATTCTCATGATATGCCTCCAAGTACCATCTCATTGTAAGATCCATTGAATCTCCATGACCTATTACTACCAGTTGTTTGCTTTTAAACAGGGAAGCCCATCTCCCACTCTGGTCATGACTTAGCAGTTTCGCGATACTTTGTAGAACCGAGTCTTCTCCAATGGTGCTCCCCAGTCGAATTTTGGAACGCATCATGTGATCGACTCGTTTCCAGAAAAGCCATATCATGTTGGTGTCTGGTAAGAAATGGCTGAGCTTCGTTCCTTATTATGTTGATTAACTTGATCATGTCTTGCTCCTTTTTGCCGCTCATTCCTACATACACCATTTCTAGTGGGATGTTTGCTGCCTGCATTACTTGATGGGTGATGGTGACAAAGTTGCGTATCCATTCTTTATCATCTCCTCCATAGACGATTACATACTTTTCCTCCTTCACCTGAGTTTCCATCAAATAGGGGGAAAAATTACATTCTTTTTAAAATTTCAGAAAATACACTGTTCACTTGCTTTTACTTTTTCAATCATGAACCACATCCAATCATCATCTCAGGAAAAAAAAACATCTAATCAACTCTCATTGTTACACTTTTATCTCGCAAATTCCACTGTTTACTCGCATTTCTGCCTTTTCAATAACCAGGGTTCACTCTTTAAAAAGGGTGTTGACGAGGGTTTGGACCCTGTATCTTTCAGTTTCTACCACGAGTTTGTAGCTCAAGTGGTATCGCTCACCCTTTATAAGGGTGTTGACCGGGGTTCGAACCTGATATCTTTCAGTTTCTTTGAAATTTATCCCCTCCCCTCCAACAAGTACTCCCAACTTATTAAAAAAAATCATTGTTTTACTCTTTCTATGTCACATCAACTATCACCGTTACACTTTCATCTCGTAACCAATAACATTCTCAAAGTTTACTCCTCTTCTTTCAAATTCTTTTATCATTATTATCCATCAGGAAAAAGAAAATTCGAAATGAAAAGTCAAGCAATCACACCCAATTCTGTTGTTCACTTCGTCGTGATCACGTTGCCAATACTCCACATGCCTTGTATGCACATTACACATGATGTTTCAACTTGAAAACTAAGCATGCTCAATCTAATGATACATGAAAAGAAATGAAATAGCTTACCCAATTCTCTATTTCTGGGTGAAGTCCATCAACAATCAACTCCAGCCCCAAAATCTCCTCCTTCCAAAGAGCTTCCTCTCTGGCTTGTGAAAAAGGAAAAGCATGGTTTCCCCATAACCATATCATATCAATGGCATTTGTATTCACCACCTTTCCGTGTGGCTCTAACGCCACAAGAATTGTTCGCCCTGGTAATGAAATCTCTCCTTGAAGAGTTTCAGGACAGTTGAGCAATTACCTGTGGGTGGTTCAGTGAGTACCATGGCATCATAGTCCTATTGCTCTCCAACATTTTTTCCATATCAGGTGTCCATTTTTCAGATGGATCCACAATGGGGAATCCAAACCAGTTCATATTCATTCGCTACTGATGTTTCGTGTGTCCTGGATTCGTCGAAAATGTGACGAAGAACAGTTATGTCCTCATCCTGAGCTACATCTATTCCTGATATCAGCAATAAAACATTCTTCTCCCGTAGGACATCAATATTAACCTGTATATGTAGTGAAGGATTGTTAGTTTTGTACTTGAATACCATGTAGTAACAACATAGAGAAGTCAATAAAATAACAAAAGAAAGAAATCGAGGTGGATGTTTTATATTATTTAAAAGATCATATAAGCTCTTGCATTTTATAAGATATTCTATTTCACAAAATAAGCTGTTGAAGTATTTGGATAAAATAAGATAGTGGAACTCTAACGTATCAGTAATGACACTTTTGTAATTACAATAGTCAAATTTGAAGGAAGTTGTTGAAATAAGATTTGTTTCCCCCTAAAAAGTTGGGTTCTCCCTACTGTTTTAAAAACAACTTATGAGCTCCTTAATTGCTTTGTTTGATCATACAAGCTCCTTAAAAAACATTGCAAATAAATTTTAAGAGCTTCTTATAAGCTCTCAAAACAGCTTATAACATGTATCGAAAAGCTTAAAAGCTTCGCCAAACACCCTTTAAGTTGGAGTTTTACCCTAATTAGAAGCCTTCAATATTCAACTCAAAATTATTACTAGCATATATTAATAAGTAACTGAACTTGTCATTAAACAAACCATTGTTTTATTGGAACCACCATGTAAAGGTGGCTCATCTTCTTTGGCACATAATAAAGCTCTAAGAACTTTAAGGTTGTCTATATGTTGCATTTCAATAATAAAGACCAGCGTATCATAAGCATCCCTTTGCTTCCTCTCCTCTGCATCAAGAGGTAAACTTAATGAAATTTCATTTTCATGATCAATTGATCATCACCATGTTTAAGAATTTGTTGGATAAGTGTGTATATGTGTGTGTGTGTGGTTGCATGAGCGTGCAAGAAGCCAACCAATATAATTGTGGCAAGAAGCTAGTTGATTCTGGGCGGGTTCCTTAATGGTTTCGATTTTGTGCCATATTGCGGATAGTTCCCACAGTTCTGACGTCGAGAAGATTCCCCTGAATCAGAGCATCAGACAGAGAAAGACAGGATATCCAAAGTGAATGACTAGCAAACATAGAACAAATTAGTTTTTAATAGTCCAGTCTAATCACAAAAACACCGAACTATCTTTCAAAATTACAAATACCCTTCTGACATTGTTTCCATTTTACAAACTACACCATCGAGAGGTGTGTATCTGTTACGTAGATACAAACCTCAAGTGGGTATTTTTAATTTTGAAAAATAACTTTATTTTTTCGTAATTAGGCTAAACCTCTGGATCAGTTTTTGTAATTTACCCTAGAAAAATTAAGGGTTAATTGCAGTTTGCCCTCCAAGCTATAACGTTTTTTGCACTTTGCCTACTAAACTTTGAAAATACATATTCTGCAATTATATGATTCGTTGCACTTTACCCTAACATGTGTCAACTCATGATTAAGTGCAAAATGTTCAAAGTTAGGCATGCAAACGAGAAATTCCCAAAGTTTAGTAGGCAATGTGCAAAATTCCACAAAATTAATGGTATTGACATAGAATGAACTTACTCAAGGCCTAAGCTATCGATTGGAGCAATATTTGACACAAAAACAATGCCCCCTCTGATGGTCCAATAAGTGGCTACTATGATGTGATCAATGGCTATTGAAAATGGTGGAACATCACTTAAATGAGACTTAGATAGTAGTTCTGTGAGTTCAACGATGCACTTGGCTAAATCCAACATTGAGATAATGAGTTCGTTAAGTTTACTGAGCCGGGGTTTTAGAACGTCTGAGAATTCGCTAATATCTGCCATTCCCTTAAGGATTGCCATTGGTTTTGGCAATTTATCTGATAAGTAAACCTTAGTTAGCAGCAAAAATTCGCCGTACTTCAAAGCCACAGCAGCTAGTGATAGCGCCAACTTTGCCTCCCATGAAAAGTTTCTCAATATTTTTAAAATGGATACAGCTTTTGAATGCCCATCCGCGCCATCTGGATTAGCTATCTGAGAGAAACATAACATTCTTAGAAGAAAATACTGATTTGGTTATGTGAAACTAATGTTGTTATACTTGCTTATATAGTAGTTATATACTTGTATCGATATGTACTGATTTTCCTAAGGGTTAAATTGCAAAATATGCCCCTTGAGGTTTAGTCTGATTATAAAAATTCAACTATCTTTCAGAACTACAAATGCCCACTTAGACATTTTTTTTTTCTGTTTTACAAATTGCACCTCAATGGGGTGTTTGTAAATTGTAATACCATAAGGGGTATTTGTAATTTTGAAATATAACTGGATTTTTTAAAATTAAGCTAAACCTTAGGTTAGTTTTTGCAATTTACCCTTTCCCTAGTTAAGACTCTTTGATAACCTCGAGGTAGAGTGTATCGATAATAAAAGCCAGGTCCTCATTCAATTCAGAATCACGGTCTTGCTGGGGATTTTCTAGCTCGTTTGCTGCAGTATCCTGCATCAAGACAGGCAAGATCAGAATCTCTCTCTCGTTATAGGTGTTAAAACTAACTAGATAAATGTTCTAATGTTAAATGGCCATCACAAATATGCAGTCATAGTGTACTGTGCAATACAATAGTCGGGATCTTCTATCTTCTATTTCATATGGTAAAATGGTATTTCATCTTATATTTCCATCACATCAATATACGCCATGCTTGCATTAATGACACGTTTTATATACTTGTCATGTAATGATAATGTAGGAAATGTTGGATTAATCGGTGAAACATCATTTGAAATAGAGGATCCAATTTGGCAACACTGAGGCCACGCGTTTCTTTTCTACCTCCGCTTCAACGTTTGTTCCACCAATTTGCTTTGCCTAGAAAACAAGATAGGAAGAGGGATGAGTATTGCATCTTGTTTGATTTAATAAAATGCAAAAAAAATTATCAGGGTCTAGAGATTAATGGGATGGACTTTACTAAGTGTAGCGACCAAATACTAGTCAATTCATGATTCAATTGACATAATATATGAGTAACTTATTGAGGTTTATGGTCCCTCGGTTCAAATTAGACGATCTTTTACAACTTTTCTGTCATAGAGACTGTTCTATCGAGTATCTAAGGTGATTTGGTTGTGAAAGACGGTTCTGAATTCACATGTGTGTCAAAATTTGAAGTTAAAGATACGTTTCTGATTTAGTATTCATTTACTTCTCTCGATAATTTACATAACGATGCTGGTATATGCACGTTGTACCAGCATCGTTATGTAAAATGTGCTTACCTCTGCCATTGCTAAGTTGAAGATTTCCTCGGACATCCTGAAAACCGCTTGCAATCAAAATCACGCCCGTCGGGAGAATGTGTTGCCTTGATTTGTTTTATCAATGCATTGTCATCATTTATCAGCCGTTGCCTTCGTTCTCCTCTGATCATATTTGCTAATGTGACAGGAAACTGTAGATGATTTATCTGTAGAGGAGCAAAGCAAATTATTTGTTCATTTCTGGCCTTGATCAATTCTGAATCTTTATAACAACCTTAGTTTTAATTACAAAAAGTACCCTTGAGGTTTAACCTAATTACAACAAACCCCAGCTAACTTTCAAAATTATAAAAAATACCCCAGAGGTTTTATTGTCTAACATTTACCCCCCTTGATAGGCAAAAAATATTTCAAAATCCCCCCTCATATTTATAAAAATATTATATTTCCCTTAATTTTAACACTGAGTCAAACCTCAAGGGTACTTTTTGTAATTTTGAAAGTTAGCTGGGTTTTTTTGTAATTAGGTCAAACCCTTTTTGTAATTGTCCCATAACCTTATGAGAACCGAATAAAGTGAGTTTCTGATGCTGAATAAAGACAAAGTATGAATCGAGTTCCTTGCTTCGTAGTAAATTAAGGTTCATCAACGTGAAGAATGAACTGGGAGATTTTGTTGTTCACTACATCTACGTACCCCACTTTTAAATAAGGGGTAATTGCTAAAAATAAAATAAAATTGAGGTCTTGTATATTTCAGGTCCAATTTCTAGTTTTTAGTGTTGGAAAATGAATTTTCAAATTTTATTGATTTTCGTGTGAGAATTGAGAATATGTTTGGTTTGTTGTCTGAATTTATGCTTGGAAATGAGAATATATTTGGTTATAGTTTTTTAAATGTATTTTTGGCATATGTTTGCGTGATTGTAGTGTATTTTCACCTAGATTTGCGTGTTTGGGATGGAAATTTGTTTGGATGTGTTTTCAAAAGAATATTTCCATGAAAATGTGAAAACTGGAAATGACTTTGTCTCTCTCTCATCGAAAAATCCTAAAACAAACATAAACTCGTTTTTCGGAATAGTTGGAAAGTGGAAAACCACCCTTAAAAATACAACCATACAAGGAGGCTTCGGCTAATTATGAAAAGATCAAAGGGTTTTTAAAAATTGCAAAATACCCTTGATGTACGATTTCACCTTACATTTTCCCTTCAAAAGCAAAAAATATTTTAAAAACCCCACTGATATTTATAAAATTATTACAGTTATCACCTTAAATTTAGACAAGATCAAATTTGGAAGGGTTTTTTTATTGTAATTTTGAAACATCTTTGGTTCTTTTTTATAATTAGTCCAAACTTCAGGGTGTTTTTGTAATTATTATTCCTTCAAATAAAGAAAAGAGATTGTGGAGTGCTTCAAGCTTTTGCAAAAGCATGCATGGCAATCTTCGTTTATAAGCACTTAGGTGTAGTAATACTGAAAGGAACAATAAAACAAATTTTAAGATTTAATAATACTAATTCTGTGTTTTTTCTTCAAAGAAAAATATCTTTGCATTATTGAGAAGATATATTGCACTTCAACACCCTAAATAATCCGCTAACTTCAGTTCTAGATTTCTACGTCGAAAGCATTTTCTTGAAAATATGCGGTAAATCGTAGGAGACAGTAACACGGACACTTAGGTGAGGATGAAGTAATTATACCGAATACATATTGGATACGATACTTCATCGATCCTCTGTGGATACTCCATTAATAGTATCCAATTAAAAACAAAATATATATTGGCCTTAGACATCCCGATTTGAAATAAACAGAGTCACATCCATATAATTAGATATAGAATTTATTATACAGAAATTTTCAACATGTTTTATGTCTATGCGAGTTATCACTTTTAATATTTGAGCAATTATGAATTTTTAATTTTTTATGTTTGAAATATTGTTTCTCTATTGTATCCGTATCTTTAAAATTCCAAATATGACCTATATTCGTACCACTGTCATATCGTATTCGTGTCACGTACCGTATCAGTGCTTCATAGAGCAAAACTCAAGTAGTTTCCACAGCTCCAATACTCACATTCCCCCCCCAAGATCGGGCGATAATTTCATATTCGACGGTCGACCCATATCATAAATTCTAGCATATTTCATGTTTGAGTATTAAAAATAAGATTAATCTTAAGGAAGGAAAATTCCCAGTTTCGTCAAAATTTTCAACATTTTGAGCTCTTGCAATATTATTAATCTTAACTTGTTCTTATGTTCTGTTCTTAGCCCATAGGGCCTCGAATACACAACCAATGAGGCAACGACGTCGGATGGGATCTTAAAATCGAGTGTTTCATCTCATAATTGTGTGGATGATTGACATGTGTATTACACTTACCATATTAATTTCCAAGCATAAATGCGAGAAATTGTAGGGTTCTAATATGGTAAGTGTAATACACGCCACAATCATCCACACGGTTGGAATAGGAGATAAAACACGATTTTGGAATAGAAGATCACATCCGCAACGCCGTAGCTGTGAATTCGAATTATTAGGGATTGGCCGAGCAAATAAAAAAAATAACAAAATAACACACATAAATATCAACTAAAAAAAAATTAAAAAGTTTTACCTACTAAAAAAAATTAAAAGCGGGCCCGGGGCGAATCCGCCCCCTATCTCCGCCATTATACACAACCTATAACACCTTCAACTGCTATGAGCAAAAGTAACGTAATATAAATTACAATATAATAAGAAGAAAAGAGCACTAAAATACAATTATATAAGCAATTTCTTTGTTCTGTATGGTTTAAATACTTGTGGAGAAGATGAATTTAAAAAGTTGTAGACGTTATGAAGACAACACACAGTTCGATCCTTAGATAAGCTTAACATCTTCTTTTTGCTACTAGTAAAAGTATCTTGAACTCCAAATTTATTAAAATATTAACCTTTATTTATCTATTACTTTATGACTTTAATATTAATCTCTCATCAGTTTTGTGTGTTCCAAAATGTGTAATGTAACCACAAGAACTCAAATATTTATAGTTGAAACAAATTGTCACACACTACATATGAGAGAAACATCTCACTAATTACATGTTCAGAAAATAACACATTTAAGCAGTAAGCACTCAAGAAATGGCAACAAAACGTGCAACAAAGCAGATAAGTAACTATATAACATCTAGGGATAATTACGAAAAGAACCCCTGAAGTTTGAGCTAATTACAAAAAAAATCAAGATGTTTTTAAAAATTACAGAAAAAACCCTTGAAGTTTGATTGAGTCTCAAATTTAAGGGGTAACTGTATTATTTTAATAAATGTAAGTGGAGTTTTAAAATGCGTTTTTGCATAAGAATGGGAAATTATAAGATGAATCAAACCAAAGGGGTTTTTACTTTTCGTAATTTCTGAAAATCTCTAGTTTTTTTTTTTTTTTTGGTAATTTTCCCGATCCTTAGGGGCGTTTGAGTAATTATACCAAACATCTATTGCACAGGTTCATGGCAGCAGGAGTAAATAGCATTTTGCTCCATGGATCGATGGCAATCAGGGCACATCATATTCTCTGGAATCTCTCCTGCAATATTATCGAAATCCAAATGACAACAAGGGTGATCATCACCACAGAGCTGTTCATAATGTTCCTTCAACACATCGAAAAAATCGACGCGCTTCACATTCTCCTTCCACTCGTGAAACTTCTGCAACGTGTGGAGCACATAAAATCTCCACGCCCGGTAAAACTCACATCCGAGCCTCTGCTGAACAAAGCCCACGTCCCGATTCCATCGTACATCAGTAGTTTTTCGATTTCTTGCATCACTGGATCGTGCTCGCCGTTAGTTTTTAGCTGAATCTTGGAAAACAACATGCTCTTCAGTCGAGTCCAGAAAAACCAGATCTCGATTTCTTTCCAGCAATAGCTGAGACGCTTGTTTGTGATCGTGTCGACTAGGGGCTTCATTTCTTGCTCGCTTTTGTCACCTTTTCCGACGTGAGACGAGCTCCAATGGGATGCCTGATAGGGCGACTCGATGTGCTGTGTCAGTGAAGTTGGTTATCCATTGGATGTCGTCTCCTCCGTATAGAATGATGTGTCGTCCTGATCTTATCTGATGGAACATGATTTCAAGAAACAATATATTAAAATCTAGTTTTCAGAATTTTTCTTGCACATTTCCAATTCAATTATGTTCCCTGACAAAAACGAAGTTTTATTTGTATATCAAAGGCTTATTATTAAACAAAAGATAATTACAAAAACACCCCTAAAGTTTGGGTTAATAACAAAAAAACCCAAATATGTTTCAAACTTACAAACGAAAACCTTATAATGATTTTGTTTTAAATTTAAGGGGGCACTGTAGTAGTTTATTAATGTCCGGGGTTTTGAAATGGTTTTTTTGCTTATGAAGGCAGAAATATAAGACATAATCAAATCTCTGGATTTTTTGTAATTAGCTTGAACCTCGGGTTTTTTTCTTTTTCTTTTTTGTAATTATGCCTAAAAACAACGATCGCAGTTGTCATGCTTCAACGTAATAACTAAGGCTTCTTGCTTTGTTCCAAGTTATATGAAGTGCATCAAATACAACAGGAAGTACTACTATAATTTTGTTGAACATATTCGGTGACAATAAAGCCATTCTGACAACACACAACATGTAAAATTTTGAAACTAGGAGCTTACCCAGTTTAATATGGTCATATCAATGCCGTTAACAAGAAGCTCCAACCGCCAAAACTCCTCCTTCCAAAGAGCCTCCTCTCTCTGCTTTGTAAAAGGAAAACCAAAAGTTCCCCATGTCCACATCATATGAAAAGCGTTGAGACTCGACACTTTTCCTTGGGGATCCAACACAACAAGAATCGGCCTATTCCTGTAGTGAAACTTCTCTCTGATGAACCTTTTGACAGGTTTAGAAATAGAGCTTGGGTGTCCAACTGAGCACCACGGCATAGCTGCTAGGCAATTTTCAAACTTTTGTTTCGTAGCTTCTGTCATCGGCGTACTCTCAACCATAGGAATCCATACAAATTCAAAATCATTTATTCGTCCTGAATATGTCTTCGACTCCATGTAAATTTGGCCGAGTATATCTAGCTCATAAGAAGGGTTATCAATGAGGCCCGATATTAGTAATAACACATACTTCCTCCTCAAAACTTCAAGGTTAACCTGATTCAGATACAGAACAAAAAAAAATATTATCTGCTGAAATATTTATTGATCTTGATGTATCATGAACAAATTGAATAAAGTAAATCAAGAAGGAAACAAAAGAACGAAGACGTATGATGGTTAATTAGAAGAACGCTCCCAAATTCATATCTTGCATTAAAGTACCACGTATGACTGTTGTGTGTTTCATCATGGCAATTTACCTAGATCTATTAGAGGATTAGCCAGAGTTGATCAATTGATTTACCTTCATTTAGGCACAAAATTGTAAATCATTAGTTTTTACTTCCTTGATAGTTCTCTGTCATTTCTTCATTCTTGTAAAATGTACTGATTTCCAATTGGTTATAATACAAGCAGGTTGAGGGGTCCTAAACCCTCCACCCTAAGGGGTGTTTACACAAAAAAAAAAAAAAAATGTACCACGTATGACTGTTGACCCATCTGATACGATATTAAAGTGTCAGGATACTATGTTTTCTTGGTATTTTAGTTTTCACAAGTCAAAGTTTCCTCTATCTCAACTCTTTAGTACATTTTATCCTACTCTATATACTTGTTGTTCATTAAACTTGTTCCATACAAAAGCTTACAGCATAGGCATTAGGAATTCACAACATTGAAATGAGAAACTAGGGCGAAATGTTTCAAAATCTCATCATGGTGTAACAAGAGTAATAATATCACAGTACGGAATCTAAAATTAAGTTTAGAGTATGTTAGAAAATTTTCATATCGATTCAAGGAAGTACACATATTATTTTAAGCAGTTCTAAGTTCATCTCTATTCTGTATAAGATTGAATGATAATCAAAATGGCAAAATATTTAGTCATTAGTAACCACATCCCCATTATATTTATTCAGTATTTAATATGTTACACAAAAAGGAAACCAGCAAATGAAGATAAATTATATGATTTCATTTAGTAGTTTGGCATAACAATTCTTTTTTTCCCTCTTTACTGAAAGAACAATGCATGAAATTTTTACATGCGACATTTCTAGTAAGTAGTCAGGGGCACCCCCACCCCCCGAATTTTTGTATCCCGTTCTCTCTAAGGAAAAGAATTTAAAAAAAAATATAATTGGGTTAGGGGGAAAAATTTGGGCTAGGGTAGTCGAGTTGGCTGGCTACGCCCGTGTAAGTAGTATACATAAGAATATCTCTGTTTTGTGTGCATGCACGCAAGGAAATGCTTACTCTTCTGTGTAAGGCTTTGAACGTGTCTTTTACATTTTCGGTTCATGTACAGTTGTGTACGAATGTATATGTAAAATAAGTTGGTGTTGCAAGGAAATATTAGTAGATATAGAAACCAAGAAAAGTATGTTCAAACCCTTATCTTGGTATAACCCTCGATGAGTGGTGCCATATCTTCATTGGTATTTAGTAAAGCTTTCAGGACTTTCATGTTATCAATATGAGCACTCTCAATAAGTCTGCTTAGCGATTTATAAGCATCAATCTCCTTCTTCTCATCTGCATCAAAAAGCAATTTCTTTGCTTTCATTTAGCTCACTATGGTTTAGTCATATACTCATATATGTGAATTTGCATATCGAAAGAAGAAAAACCTATGGCCTGGTAGCAAATAGTTAGTTGCTTCTGAAGACGCTCGTTGCTAATTTTGATCTTGTCTGCCAATGCAGATAGTTCCTTTTCCAATGTGCCCGAGCGCAGCGTAGTGTAACTGAAATAGGGACAGTTAGTAAAAACAGAGGCATAATTAGATAAAACCATTATGATAAATACTTCTTCCTTCAGACAGAACATAATCACCATCTTTCCCTTGGCCTCCACCTAATCCGATAAACACATTCATTTACAAAAACTTGAAAACTAATCCTCACGGGAATATACTGGAAAATATTTTGTATTTAGCGTGCATTGGATTAAAGATTGTGCTTGTGGACTCTATTAGTTAAATACTGGAGGGGAAAAGTTCGTTATTTAATACGTAGGAGTATATTATGAATATTTTCTGAAAGTTACGAAAAAACCAGCAAAAATACGGAAATATTTAATATACGGATCCGTAGACATACGAGTTTAATACGAATATAATATAATTGTTCGGGAGTAATAATACGGCTTATTTTAGCATTATATTTACATAGATTATAATTCATACTTATGTTTAGATTATATTAAAATTAATTTTAGGTACTTTATTAATTTACTTTAAATTATAACACTAATTGAAAATAATTATTTAATAATAGTTATGAGTTTTTAAGTGAATTGTATTTATACTTAGATTATATAAAACTTAATATATAGTTTTTTATTATATTAAATTATAACTTAACATAAATCCAAGATAATTATTTAATAATAATTACTATATTTATATACTATTAATATTCTTATTTATTATTTTATAATATTGTAATTATACTTATAAATGATTTTTTAATGATTTTTTGATTTATTTAAATATTATAAAATATTAAAATGAAGTTTTATTCGCCAAGTATTATACGGATAACTATAATACGAGTATTAAACGTTTTCTATGAAAAATACGAAGTATTTAACGCCGTTTCAAAATGTGTATGGGAAACGGAAGTATTTTTCAATTATCCGTGCGCACGGGTACTATACGGGTATGATACGCGTGTTAACTAACGAGCTTGTGGATAAAGCTCGTGGATGGTGCATTGTGAAGTGTAACAAAGGTATCCTGTTGCAGGCGCAATTGATTATGTTATTTGGAATGTAGTAGTTTTCCTTATATTGAAGAAACTGTTCACAAAAAAATGTTTTCAGAAAACTTATAATTTATTAGCTCCTAGCATTCGAAAATACAATTTTCGAAAAAGCATTTACATTGACAAAGACACTTTTACTTGTTACCAAGCTCATATGCATCATGATAACACAACCAAAGGGTTAAGAAACATTATCATGGTTTATAAGCAGACATTAACCAGAAGAACAATCCTACAAGGAATGATTAGTATCACGGCAGGAAAAAATTTAAAAACTAAAAACTCACTCATAATTCGAGGCAGTGAATTGAGTACTATGTGCTGCACAAGCAACTATCCCTCTAGTAAACCAATAAACAGCTGTCGGAATAGCACCATGAGCTGTGGATAATTCCGGTAAATCACTTGACTCAGGTGGCAGCTCCTTAAATTCTATAATGCACTTGGCTAGATCCAACAAGAGCATAATAAGATTGTTAAGTGCCTCTAACTGCTGTTTCAGTATCCCCAGTTTTGGAACTTGCTTCAGAGTAGCAATCTTGCTAGCAAGTTTACTCGATCCGTGAATCTGGATAACAAGCCAACACTCGCTGTAGTTCAAAACAAAAGCAGCTAAGAGCAGCACCAACTTTGCATCCCAAAAATAAGCTGACAGGAGTTGCAGCAGAGAGACCGCTATTGCATGTGCATCACCATTGACCAAACACTTGTATGTCATCTGATACACAATTATAATCTCGATACAATTAATTTTAAGCTTAAACTAATTCTGCTAGTTTGTTTTTAAGCCATGCTTTCCATGTATGAAATTTATGCTACTAAAATGCAACAGAAACGCAATAAAAAGAGAACGAATATAAATTTGTAATTAGATTGAGTTGTGAAATGACCTGAGAGGATATTCTATTCACTACAAATGACAGTGTTGCAAGCTGGGCATTGTCGACGTCTGATGGCGCAGGTGTTTTCTGCATAGCTGCTTGAATACCCTATAGCATAATCACAAGAAGTCATTAGATCCATTCCTTAAGAAACCATGAAAAATAAAAATGGTAATTCATGGCCAGAAAATATTGAGAATGATCTTCAGTGGTTTTATACGTGGTACGATCGACTCATGAAGTTGAAACAATATTAACTAGCTTGACATTAAACCAACCTCAAATTTAATTATCAGCTAAACTGGAAACCTAAATCAAACACAAAAATGAAATTCAAACCGAACTTAAACGACGAAATGTGATTTTACCCAAGGGGAAAACTTAAAACACTTCAATCTGGAGCTGAATAAGAAAATTCAAAACGAATCTAAACGAACAATGTGATTTTATTTTTACCAAAGGGGCAACGCGGTAAAGAATTTCCTCGATGTTCCGCATAAGAGGTTGGCAATCGATATCTCTTCCATCAGGATCGTGTGTCTCTTGGATGAGCCTGATCAACGCTGTGTCATCCAACTTCACGATCCGTTCCGGAATAGGATCCCCCCGGGCCGCCCGCGATTCTACCAAAACCTTGGATCGGGTCGACATTCTGCAAATTCTTCTTCTCTAAACCGTATACTGCAAAAGCTTTCTTCTCTGCAGATAGTGGAACCAGTAATGGTGCATATAATATGTCCCCCCTCTCTCTCTCTCGATATATATATATACATATATATATATATATATATATATATATATAAGCGTATGTAAGAGCTTCCTTGCTTCATGGTTTGGGCGAAATATTCTGTTGTGAATCACACCAAAGCTTTAATCGATTCGGGAATATGAAAAAAAAAAAAAAACTGAAACAGTTGTTTTCTGCGTGAATATGAAACCGTCGTCCAGAGCTCATTTGAAGCTTCTTCTCCTTTCCATGGAGTTATATATATTACTGTTGTGGGTTAATTATTAAAAGACATACCCTTCAATTCAGTCTAATTATAAAAACTCCACCTGTATTCTAAAATTACAATACCCTTGTTTCCAAAAAAGAAAGAATTACAACACCCTCATGATTTATATTTATTTTAGGGATAATTACAAAAGACCTATGAGGTTTGGCTTAATTACCAAAAAAAACTAAACGTGTTTCAAAATTACGAAAAAAAAAACTCAGGTTTGGTTATGTTCTAAATTTGGGGGATGATTGAAATATTTTTACAAATATCGGGTAGTTTTGAAATCAAACCTGAAGAGAATTTTTGCAAATTTTAAAAATCTTCTGATTTTTCTGTCGCCCGAACTCAAAGGTGTTTTTGTAATTATTCCTTTATTTTATAGATTAAATCCTCAAGATAAGGTATTTGTTAAGTCTTAAGGGGTGTTTGTAATACTTTAATAAAGATTTGTAATTTTGAAAGATAACTTAATCTTTTGTAATTAAGATAAAATTTTCATGAGTATTTTTTGTAATTTAGCCATACTATTATTGTTGAATTTTGATTCCAATGAAAAACACAAAAAAGTATCAAAAAGTGACTAAAATCTAAAACAACATATGATTCCTTACTTGCACAAAGAAGAATCGACTGCAAAGCTAAATTCCACCCAACTTTTTTTTTCTCAAGAGTACAATGGAAATAAAAGGGCCGACACACACTCATATTAAATCGAACTTGGGTCAGTCGTTCTAATAGCACACATCTCTACCATGGGGAAAGTAGGAAAATGGACACACCTACTCATATAGAATCGAACCGGGTCAATCGCCCTAAAATCACATGTATCTATTACAACACAAGGTCGATCCGTAAATTACAGGCAACTGGTAATTCCCTCTCCAAACAAAATCTATTAGAGTAAATGGCAACCAAATGTGAAGACGGGACAAGTTCCACTCCATTTACAAGCAAAGACCAGTAGACAAAGAGCATACATAACAAATAGGGATAATTACAAAAACTACCCTAAGGTTTAGCCTAATTGCAAAAAAGAATATCTAGTTTTCTTTTGAAGTTACAAATTACCCCTTGAAATTTGTATTTGTTATACAAATTACCCCTCAATAGGTGCAATTTGTGTAATAGAAACATACGTCAAAGGAGTTTAATGAAAAAGAGAACCAGGGAAAAAACCAAAGCTATACAACAAACAAAACATGTCAAACTGTAACGAAATTTCTATTTCCTTTTTCTTGCTGCAAAATTGATCAAAACATTGTCAACTTCTTTTGCCACTTTAAGCAAACCTCAAGAAAGAAAAAGGAACAAAATATGTCAAACATTAAATGCAAGCCTAGTGCATTTCCTATCCAGTCTTTCAGACAGAGACCAGTTAACGAAATTCCATTTCTGCCGAGATCGACTCAGGTGCCACCAATTTATTATACCATTCTTCGTTCTGCAAGCATCCAAGATCAAATCATCCTCTCAAGCCGTTAACTCTCGTCTGTAGCAAAAGAAACGAGTAAAAAGAAATAGTCTGCCAACAAAATTGAATTTCCCAGATTACTTTCACAGCATGTCACCAGGAATCAAGCTTCAGGCTCAGATTCGGAGGAGGTTGAATCAGCATTAGAAATGTCTGGAATGGCGTCGGGAAATGTAGACGGTGTTGAGCATTTGGGTTGAGAACTTCGACTCAATTCCAAAGATGGCCTCCTATTCATGTACTGTTAAAATATTTAAAAGAAAAATTTAATAACCTGCATTTATGTTTATTAATTAAAACTCGTAGAAGCAGAAAGTTGTCATGAACTAACATGAAAAATGAGATTACATATCTATTGTACGTCAAAGGACAAAGAAGTCAAATATATCATACAACCTTATTGGAGTAAACAGATTGAAGGTAAGGGTGCTCTACGGGCTAAATCAGGTTTTCAACTCCATAAGTAATATTATAAGATAAAAAGACTGATATATAGCCTGAAACTTGATGCAGTGATACAACAAACTAAAAGAAAAATTAAAATTCCGCGCACTCACCTCCTGATAAAAAGCATTAATCTCTTCCTCTGTCAAGCCTTCATCTTCCCCACCATTTTCCTCCCAACCAAGCTTAACGAAGGAATGCAGCCTCTTCTTCATCAGGATAAATCGGTCCATCACCAGACAAGCTACTATCTCCAACATCAGAAAAACTTTTAATCTTCTCTGGAATGCCATGTCCATCACCATTGGAATTCATCTGGTTACCATTCCCCAAAACACAAGCACTTACAGCAGCATGGCCTTCTTTAAATTTTTCTCCAGACGTCTCTGCAATTGGGGGTAAAACACCCAAACTCGAATCTGAGTTGATGGTTGTGGCACAGGGTGATGAAGTTTTTCTCCTCATGAGATTAAAAATTCACTTCTGCTTCGGGCCAGAGATTGGGTCGATCTCTTGTCCACAGTAGATCTCGAATTTAGTGATAAGGCAGCAGCATTGTTTTCAAGAGTAGACACCATAGAGTTGCTTGAACTCGTCGTTGCAGTTGGAGTTGATGGAGCCATAGCAAGCTGGCCATCGTTAGATATTCTGCCATTGGCATCACCACTGCATGCATCCTTTGCTCCAGTGGTGACGATCTCACGTCCTGGTTTCAGAACAAGAAACTTTCCAACGTGAGAGGTACTTGCAGAATCAGATCTGACTTGTCCAGCACGAGATTGATTGGCAAGATGAGACGAATGGGGCTGTGGATGGACAACACCCCTGGAAGCCATGGTCATCTCATTAGTTCTGACAGCGATCTTCGGTTGTTTGGATTTATCAGCGGAACTAGGAACCTGAAAAGGGATTACCTGAAATTAACATATACACCATCTTCATTCCGCCAATGATAAAATATCAAGCTCAGTAAACACATTGTAGCACATATGCAAGCAGCGAGTGAGTGTAATAGTGACAACAATAGATATAGTTCCGAAGGATTGGTGCCACTTTGATTTATCAGAATACAATAATATTAGCCACATGAGACAGGAAACTTTAACTGGTAACAGTTTCGGTGCATCAAATTGTTAACCCTGCATCAATGTGGTCCAAAAAAATCTCAACTCTTCTAGAACCCTTTGACAGCCCTCAAGTAAGGTTGCACTTCCCCTTCAATTCCTAACATCACGTCAGTTGTCTTCCAAATCCTAGTGTCATTTAACTGTTTCAATTTTTGCTAAAGCCACCTTGTCCTCTTAGTATTTTTTCCTTCCTGAAACTGTGTTTAGCAGCCAAAAAAGGTGACACTGTATGTTTGAAACAAGTGGCATCACCTACATCATTTTTCAGTGATGTTGTCCGGGCTAACAGGGGCTTCTCATAAAATAGACACACAGTAGAGATTTAAGTCAATAAAAAGAACTAGTGATCGACACATTTTCTTCAACTATTAAGAATTTCTCATAACATGTTCTTCATCTTAGGTCATAAACTGGAGATAAAAAAACATCTTATGAATTATTATATTCCGAAAGAAAAAAGGAACCAGTGAGACATCCCCAAAAAATATTTCTATGGCCAAATTGACAAGAAAGCAATATCAGAATTACTAGAAATTTCATGTTGAAGTTGAAGTTTACAAGACGTCTCTAAAATGCATAAGAAAAACAAGCAATACTCCTTTTACCAAGGGTTTTGGCATTGAAGGTGTCATAGGAATTAATTGTCTGGACTGCTTAATAGCCAGCTCCTCAAGCCTCTGGCCCTTATCAGGAAGCTGCAACATTTATTAGAAAGAATGTACAAGTCAAACCTGGTTCACTGTCGAAGCATAAGTGCAAAAAAATATAAAAGTAGACTTGTGAATTATTCACCTGGGGATTAGCATGAACTCGTGCTGCAGGCTGTGACAATGCCTCAGCCATGTTGAGACATGCCGTACTAGAACCCCCGGAAGATGAATTGGAAATTGTAGCAACACTTTGTTGAAGAGGAGAGTGGCCCATGCCATTATTTGCAAGAATAGGAGGCACCTCTACTAAAGCAGAAGTCCATTTCTCACCACCAAGAAAACCTGAGTTGCCAATGGGCAAACTTTGAACTGCAGAACTCAAACCAGGAGATAAGACTCTCTTAATTCCAGTCACACCTTGCTTCTCTTCATTTCCAAGTGATGGAAAATCCTTTTCAAACACTGCCTTTTGAGATATACTAAGATTACTGCCCCCCGAAAGCACACCATTCCCACTAATTTGTGAGTCCTCTGCTCTTCGAGGCAACGGTTCACCAGGTTTTCTTGAAACCAGTGATTGTGAACGCCTCAAGGCACTCCTCTCAACTCTACTAGTAAATATACTTGACAAGGGGTCAGAAGAGTCATGGTCCCAGATGTCCTCGGAAATAGACTTCTCTTTCTCTCTATTACGGTTTTTATCCCAGTGGCTCCTTGAGAAACTACTATATGGATGCTTTGCAGAACCATTACTACTTGAGCTACGCCTAGAATTAGAGGATGAACTTCTGTCCAGATAACGTGGGCTATCTTTCTCGCTACTACTCCTAAAATATCTATTTCGCGTAGAGTGTGCAGAAGAAGAGACACCTAACAACAGAAAGAAAAGAAAAGCCTCAAACAATCAAAACCATGGAAACTTGAGGACAACAACAGAATTAGAAAAATGAAAAACGACAGTATCACTGGTAAATGAGTAAAAGATCATGCAAGCAATGATACCTGAGTGGTGGACTAAGGCGCCACCTCCAGCACCATTTCCTGTACATCTCAACCATTCAGGGACTAATGTGGGTTCAGTTCTTTCCATCAGCACCAGACATGATCTAACTATTCTTGGGGAAAAAATAAAATTCTAAAACCAAAACACCTTTTTGATTACCCCAAATGGCTCTTTGCTAAAGTAATCCGCTCCAGACAAAAACACCAAACCCCTGCCCTAATCAAAACTCCTAGAAAACAAGATTTTCATTACCCCAAAAAATGCCCTGCAATCATTTGTAGCTCTTGTCCTGCTTTAACTTCAATCCTTTGACCAACGAAATTGTTGAATGAACCAAAAATTTAAGAAGTTTCCTCCTACTTCACTCCATCCTTCTACAAATCATTCGTGCAAAACCTCATCTTCAACAAAATCACGACGGACTACCTCAATTACAGCCCCAATGCTCAACACACTTTCTTCTCCTCACTCTTTATTCTCCTCAAACATCACTGAGCAACCAACTAACAACCCACAAGAGAATGTGGGTATACACCCACAAAAAACAAAAAACAAAAACAAAAAAAAAAAAAAACAGGAGTCTGAAGCTATAATTTCCCAATAACTTGGTTTGACGAACGCACGGATAATACTCAGAAACCAACTTTCCTACACAGAGATAAACTGAATCACGTACAAACAAAAATCTGAACACAAAACAGCTATATGAAAACAAGTAACACCATCTCACGCCAATACAACGAAAAGTAACCCTACGCCACACCACGAATACAAAAGCTTCAAAGCAATAGCATATCAAATTGGGGACACATATATTTTCAGTTCGGAGAAACAGAAACTGATGTAAATTTACAGTTATTCAGTGTACGTGCAGTTCGCGGTTTGTGAGCAGAACAATGCAGGCGGCGAAATTGAGAGAGATTTATGAACATAAAATTGGAATGTGAATGCAGAGAGAGTAATCTTAGGGCATATACAGAGAGAGATTGATAGAATAGAAAGGGTTTGTTTTGTGTATATATATGTTGCATAAACGTGTTTTTCTGTTTCTGAATAATGAAACTGAAAACGTCTGCTCATAATAAATCTGATTTTAATTGGGAATTAAGAAATATTGACTAATTTTTATTAACTTAGATTAGAGTTAGGTTAGTAATATAAAAGTAAAGTTTCCGAATTTGAACACCCATTTTGTTTTAAATGTTTATATAATTTATAGATTATTAGGAAGCAAACACTTCTCCGAGGAGAATATAATTTTGTCGATCTTTATGGATCTTCAAATATATATCCGATACGATATCATTTTTTAGCATTTTTTTATTTGTCTTTATGATCTTTCATATTTGAATACATGAAATTTGGAGATAGATATAATTTATTCTAATGATCATTTTTTTAGCATTTTTTTTTTGGTTTGTCTGTGTGAGTTATTACAATTCATATTTGAATATTTATGAAATTTTAGCTTTTTACGCTTGAAACATTAATATACTTGATACAAATACGTTTGTATTTAAAATAATATAAAAATATATAATTTTATATGTATATATATTATCCGTATCCTCAAAATTTTAAAATGTCGTGATTCGAAACAAAATCCCATATCTGTTTGTTTATGTTTCGCCATGTCATTTGGTTTGTTATCTATTTTGAAATTTATTGGTTTTCATAGACTAATGGAAGCACAATATGTAAAAGGAGTGGTAATTTATGATACAAATATATTGTTGAAATATAGGTCATTGAGTGGTAGTCTAAGCCCCAAAATTGAGAAAATATTTGCATCTTTAGTCCCATTAGATAGTTATAATTTAAAAATAGTAATATTTTAAGTAGATAAAGTTGATAATGGTGGGTCTCATATATATAATTGAGTTAAAATATGAGAATAGTGATTGATAAGTAATGATGAGTGATGTAGGGTAGTGTATATGTTTGAAAATAGAAATTATAGGTTTGAGATGTTGTTTTTATGTGAAAAATAGAAAATGAAAATGATGATTCTTGGAAATTTTTTAACAAACATGATTCCACTTTTATGTATAGTTGGAAACCAGAAATAGGCCATTGAAACATAAATATAGTCCCACCATTAATTTTTTAACACCAACAATTGCCATCTCCGTTAAATGGTCAATTTGGAGGGAAAAATCAGTTAGCCTTGTTTTCTGGAGGCAAAAAACAGATGCAAGCTCAAATTTAACTCATTTTTGCTCTAAAATCTTGAGAATAAAAATGAGTTCTTCCTCCTCTAATTATCTATGAGGCAAAAATAAGTCTAAAAATTATTTTATAAATTTATAGATTAGAAATTAATATCTGGATAAATGGACATAAATCTGAAAAATATTTTAAGAATTTAAAAATCAACAATTTAAATATAGATATACGAAAATAAATCTATAAAATGCAAAAATAAATTACAAATATTATTGAATAAATTTTTAAAAAAATACTGAATAAATTCTAAAAAATTGAAATAATATTTAAAAGTTCACTTATTTTTGCTCTAAAATCTTGAGATTAAAAATGAGTTTTTCCTCATCTAATTATCTATGAGGCAAAAATAAGTCTAATAATTATTTTATAAATTTATAGATTAGAAATTAATATTGGATACATGGACATAAAACTGAAAAATATTTTAAGAATTTAAAAATCAATAATTAAAATATAAATATACGAAAATAAATCTATAAAATGCAAAATATAAATTACAAATGTTATTGAATAAATTTAAAAAAATACTTAATTAATTCTAAAAATTTGAAATAATATTTAAAAGATTATTTCATACATCTAAAAATTATTGAATAAACTTTCAAATTTAGTTATATATAAATTTTTCGATTTGTTTAACTATTTTTCAAATTTTTGTTTGTAAATTTAAATCATTTTAATAAAATTTAAAATTTTCAAAATAAATTTTAAATTACCAAATAAGGTTTAGATATTATTTTGGTAATATTTGGATTTACTCAAATAATTTTCGGAATCTATTCAATAATTTTAATTAGTTATTTTTAGATTTATTAAATAAATTTTGCAATTTCACATTTTAATTTCTCAGACATATTTTTGTATTTTTAAATTATTATAGTTAATTCCTAGATTCTTGAAATAATTATCAAATAAATTTTCAATTATTTTGATTTTAATTGTTAATTTATGTATTTGTAAAATATTTGTTTAAGCGTTTTTAAGCACATAAATAATTATTTTCACCATAAAAGCAATTCGTCCAACTGTTATTTGCCATTGCGGTAATTTTCTCAAATTTCAACTCTTGTGGGACTTTGAATGCTAATAAAATAAACTATGGGATTGAGAATGCAAAGTATGGGACTACGGGTGCAACAGACCAATTCCTATGGGACTAACGATGCAATTTTCTCAAAATGAAACACAGGGTTTGATTAACGACTAACGTGCACGTGAGATGCACGTGTAATACTCCGTTAGTTTTTTAACGGTCAAGGGACTACATTTGCAACTTTTGACTCTTGTGGGACTTTGAATGCTAACAAAATAAACTATGAGACTAAGAATGCAAAGTATGGGACTACCGGTGCAACAAATCAATTCCTATGGGACTAACGATGCAATTTTCTCCCTCAAAATTAGTGAACTTATGTCAAATGTTCATAATTTAATGAATTTAATAGTTGTCAATATACTTATACTATGTGTGTTTTTTGTGTTTGGCAATGAAATTGGACGTACAAAGTTAACTATTTTGACTGAAAACTGAAAAAAAAAATTGTGGTAATATGTGGAAAGATTTCATCTTATTAAGAATAAAGTAAAAAAATTAAATTAAGGCCTTATCACATGACAATACATTAAAAAAAAAAAAAACTCATTGCATTGTTTGGCTTGCTTTTTAAAACTGTTCTCTATTTTGTTGGAACTAATCATCAAGTATAATTATAGCCCATATCGATTCCAAATATAACATAATTATAATTTATACCTTTTTAAGTCCAGATTGGCAAACCTCTGATATCATTCTTTTGGCTTGTGAAAACATTGGGTTATCATTACTGCAATTACATAAAAACTTATTTGGTCACCTATTGTATACTCTATCCTAAAAGATGGTCAAAACGTTCACTTCAAATTCTAAAAAACTTATTTTTAAACTACATTTTTTGTTCTATCTCAAATGTAATATCCTCATCACAACAACGAATTTTTAAGCCGCATTAGATTTAAATGGTTGACAAAATGCAATTTCAATCTTTGATTGTTTTTTAAAAGGAAAAAAATCTTTATAAAATTGTTGATTTGTGCTAGTTTTAAATACTTGCCGTATTTTATTTTTGCACAAGAGCTAATAAATTAGTCATTGGTAAAAATAATGAATCATTGACATACATATGTTAGTTTATTTTCCCTTAAGAAATGATTGAGAAAATCAAGGTATGAAAGCATTAAAAATAATTTAAATATATTAAAAACTTGTGTAGTTTTTGAAAAAATATAAATAAATATTAAAACTTGATAATTTGATTTCAGATAACAAATTAGTGTGTATATATATATACACACATATAGTTGTTTTTAAAGATAACAATTTACCGAATAAAATGTAAGTACATTTATATTTGGCTAACTTATTCAAATAATATACTTTTTGGGGTAGATCTCATTTTGCCCTCTATAAGCTCCTTGAATATCACTTTACCAGTTTACCCCCTTTACTCTCAAATATATCACTTTATCCCATTGTACCATTAATTGCTATCATTTTACCTCTTTATGCTTTTAAAATATTATTTTATACTCATATTCAGAAAACCATGACCATTTTTATCCTTATCTGTTAGTTTTATTAAGATAATGAAATTATTTAAAAAAACATTTAATATTAATAACTTGTACTTAATTTTCTAAATTAACTTCACAACTTGATTTATTAATGTTTAATATCAAATCTATTATATTTTACATTTAGTTGCTAACTATTTAATCATAATGTTGCCCCTATTAAATTAATATATCATAGGATATTTCTATTACCGAATATATTTATACATTTAATTTATTATTAATCACAAACTTAAAATTATATAATATATAATATAATATAATTTTATTAAATATGTGAAAGATTATTAGTAATTTTTCAATTATTGATTGAATAAGCACAATAAAATTTATGTTAAATAGAAAAAAATCATTTTAGTGATTAATTTTTATAATACAAAATATTATTTTACAACATACATCATTTTAAGATTTATTATGAAAAAAAAATGTATGAATATAGTACTATACAGAAAATAACCTACAATATAGTTATTTAATAGGAACTATATTAATTTTAATAAATAGCAAATATGTATTTGATGTCAGTGTTAAATTAAAATAATAGTAGGGATAATTTGGTTATTTAATAAAAAAAGGATAATTAAATGATATTTAATTGTATAAGGAGATAAACTGATACAAACTGATAATACAAGAGGGTAATTAGATACAATTAAAAGTACAAGGGTTAAAGTGATATTCAATAAGAGTATAGGGGTAAAAGTGATATTTACCCTATTTTTTAATACTTTTAACAATTTCGTATCGCGCATTTAATTACATATATATTGCTTTCTAATTTTAAATTTCTCTCTAATCCACTTATACTTCTGGTTTTATTTTTCCCCACAACGATAGCAAATATGTTGGAATATAAACTTAATTTGGGTCCAAATAATATTGGGTTTGAAGATATATTTTTTGAGTTAAATGATAAAATAAGAGCTCACGCCTAAATGCCCAAGTTCTATAATTTATGTAGAAATGTCTTATGAAAATATGAAAATATCTTACATATTAATGGAGAAAAACTTGTAGAATGTTCAAGGTAGATATTTTGAATGATGATTCTAGTAGATGAATTATAGTCATTAGATTAAATTAATCCTAGCCAATAGTTAGAAAGTTATTTTAGTATAAATACGGCGTCATGTTCATTTTGTAAGAAGCCAAAATTTGAGAAAATCCATAGAATCCAATATTCTTCCACCAAAAACTCTCTTATATTTCTTAGTCTAAATAGCCTCCCCTTCTAACTTCCAACCTTTTTATAATGTAACTCTTTGCGCATATCATCAGTAAAAACTTCCTAAAATTAAAAATAAGAGATTTTAAATAAATATACAAAATCTAGAGTATTAGCAACACCGCTGATCATTATACATTTACAAAACAAAATATACAAAACCTAAAGTTAGAAGTGGCAGAAAGCTACTTCAGAAGCTATTTCAAATTGCTATTGTAAAAATCTTTCACTCTTTCTTTTTTTTTTGTTTTCAAAAAAAATACAAGAATTTTGTATCGACACTTTCTAGTACATGTTGTGTTGAGTATGCATTGGGCATACGAAGATGGTCGAAAACCGAGCACTTCATTGCTTTGGAGAAACCATAGTTGTAGGTGTAGGTGTTAGTAGCAACACCACTAATGATTTGTCTGAAACGAAACCTGGAGTATTAGTAGTAGCATCACTGATGATTTATCTGAAACGATAGATCATTGCTCTGGAGAAACCTGAAATGAGAAAAGTTATGGAAGAAACGAGAAGCGAAATAAGAAAAGTTATGAAAACCATAGTTGTAGGTGTTGCGGCATTATCGGAGCAGCACCGCTGATGATTTGTCTGAAACGAAACCTGGAGTATTAGTAGCAGCATCACTGATGATTTGTTTGAAACGATAGATCATTGCTCTGGAGAAACCTGAAATGAGAAAAGTTATGGAAGAAACGAGAAGCGAAATAAGAAAAGTTATGAAAACCATAGTTGTAGGTGTTGCGGCATTATCGAGGTTCCCGAACAAAAGACTTTACGATGATTTTCCGAAATGAAACAACAAAAACGGAGTATTAGTAAGCGGCATCACCGATGATTTGTTTAAAACGATAGATCATTGCTCCGGAGAAACCTAAAATGAGAAAAGTTATGGAAGAAACGTTTTCTCAAAAAAGTGAAAAGAAGCGAAAATAAGAAAAGTTATGAAAACCATAGTTGTAGGTGTTGCGGCATTATCGGAGAAGCTGATCAGAACAGAGAAGCTTTGATACGATGAACAAACTCTACTATCTCCATTGGAGAGAAAAAGAAGGGAAATTTTGTTTTCATCAACAAAAACTATAATATTCGACAAAGTGTAAACTGGGATCAAAGTTTGAAATGAGAAGCAATAATGTTTAAAAGTGCAAAATATATATAGGCAGTTTGAAATTGCAACATACTGTTTTTTGTTTGTAACAAATTTACAATTATGAAGAAAAATATTTACAATATATATTTTTTGGCCTGTTTTCTCAAAAAGTGAAAAGAAAAGGAAAATTGTAGTAGTGTTTTATTAAACTCTTATACTCCCCTGCCATTTAATTTGTCTTCAACAACCCAGCTCCTATTAATAACTTTTAACTTATTAGTGTAAGCATTCACATTTTTTTAATTTCTTTAATTTGTGCCTAAAAACACCTTCTTTTGTTCGACCTTCTTTTTTAATTGGCATCGATGTCTTCACCTAGAGGCTAGAAGATTGAATCATTTCAATTTGTTAAAAAGTGTTTAAAAGTATATTATTTTGAATAAATTAGCCAAATATAAAAGTACTTTTTATTTTATTGTACAAATTGTTATCTTCTTAAACAAAGTGTATATATATACACACTAATTTGATCTTTGATGAAATGATCAAATACATATTTACCTTACATTCAAATATCAATGAAAAATTGAAATCCGAAACCCATAGCTGAATAAGTGTTATTTATTTGTCTCTAATACGTGATTTTTTTTCCAGTTAATAAGTTTGTTATATATGTGAGATTTATTCAGAATATCATATGAGTCAATGCCCTACGTTACATTACTGAAACGAGATCTATATCAACCTTCTTCACAATGTTCTAATTCTACATATCAATTATATATATATATATATATATATATTTAATTTTAATTTTTTTATTTTAGATATGCATATGTTTATGATCTTGTAAGGCTTGCAAATATTTTTACACTCGATATTGTAATCAGTTGTAAGTTTCTTTGATGAATGAAATTTTTCTAAAAAAATATCAGTGAGACAATTGAGCAAAATAAGGTATGAAAAACATTATACTCATAAATAATTTAAATATGTAAAAAACATGTGTAGTTTTCAAAAAAATTAAAATAAAATGTTGATAATTTGATTAAAATATATAAAAAAATTAGGTACTTGTATATTTCAATTTTCAAATATTTTCTAATTAGTAATTACTTGTCCACTTTGGCTCTCTCTCATACTCATCCGCGTTTTCTTCTCTCTTTCCTGCAGACGCCTTTTTGCCAGTCTCGCAAGTCTGTCGTCTCCAACCCCACCCTGCAAAAAGTTTGTAATTCCTGCTAATTCTCAAGCACAAATAATATCTCACACTGGTACAAGATAAAGGAAAAGATTTGCAGGCGAATTAAAGCAGTTGAGCAGTGGAAAGAGCCCACGAAGTGCTTCTTCCAATTCATGGATTTTGCCTCACACCATTACAATGCATCGCATACCGAAAGTCTTTGGACATAGTTCCGATCGCAGCAGAACTGGCACGGATTCCGGCTCCGGCGGCAGCTCCAGCCCGAGCCGCCGAGCTGCCAAGCCGAAGCCGAAGCTCGACCGGCGCAACGCCATGAAGAATATCAATTACGAGTTCTCTCCTTCTTCTGCTTCAGCTTCTTCGCAATACTCGTCGGAGGAGTCTCTGCGCACGCGCTCTCTTGATTTGTATGATGGTAGGACGAGCTTTCGGGTGGATGGAATCGATGGCGAGATCGAGATTATTTGCAAAACCCTGGGTTTTTCGGGAATTGATGATTTCTCCATACCCCTCGAGGAGTACGAGGCGATGAAGGTGAGATCTTCTTCTGGTCCTGTTGTGTTCAGTCAGACAATCGAGCCTTTAATAGATCGGAAATTGGAGGTTAATAAGGATGATGCTGTTGAATTTTCGGGTCGTGGTGGTGCTGTTCAGGATGTTGATTCAATTAACCAGAATATCGAGGGCAATGATAAGTTTGTTAGATTTTCAGATAGTAGTGTCGTCTTAATTAGTAGGAATTGTGAGGAAAGTCCTGGTTATGCTGATATGGATATAAGTAGGGCTAATGTTATTGGTATTTGTTCGAGTGATAACGTGAGTGTTATCTCGAATGAGTTTCGTGGAAATGGTATTAAGGGTGTGCGACCTCCACTTCTGGCACCACCGCCATTGATGTCATTGCCTGTGGTTGAGAAAGAGTGCTCGACTTGGGATATGTTCAGATCATTTGCCCCAGACAGTGGGGCACGAATTTCGAGGTTTGAACAAGATTTCTGCTCGGACGATGAGGAAGGTCGGAGGAGGAATGGGGATGAGGACCAGGAGGAGGATAGGAGGAGAAGGGGAATGATGAGGGAAGAGAATAGTGTGCTCTCAGCTTCGTGTTCTTTTACAACAAGTTCGAACGATGATGATTCTTCAAGTACCACAACAGAGGCAATGTTGAGTATCTCACCAAATGGGAGATTTAGACGTGTTATTTCGGAGTGGCAGAAGGGCGAGCTTTTGGGCCGTGGATCATTCGGATCTGTGTATGAAGGAATTGCTGAGTAAGTGCTCCTTATTTTATTGAACTGTTTCTGCTAAATTCCACTAGTTTCGAACATGAAGCCACTTACTTCTTTTTATGTTTAGCACCTTAAACTTCCAAAATCTTTGGTCTCGTGTCGCTTGTAATTTGGACAGGGTGAGTTATTTTTTGTTGAATAGTATACTTTGAATATCTACATGATCATGTGAAATTGAGTTTACTTTGGGATACCGAAGTAAGATCTGCCTTGGTTGCTCAGTCGAGCTCAATGATGGCAAATATTGACAGAGTGATGAGTATATGTGTTGTCTTCACGATGAAATATTATACAATGTCTTATGATGCAATTAAGTTGAAAAAAGTTCACTTATTTTCTCATATTGTCGCAAATTATGCACAACTTAGAGACTCTTACGCTTCATCTGAAGGATGCCAAAATCACAGTTAGAGGTTTTTGCATTGATTTTTTAAACTTTATTGTTCTCTTTGCTGCAGTGATGGATTCTTTTTTGCCGTGAAGGAAGTATCTTTGCTTGATCAAGGGGATGATGGAAAGCAACGCATTCTTCAACTCGAACAGGTCTAGCAGCACTATTACTCGTGTAACACTTTATTTCCTGGATCTGATAAATGACTGGGTAGTCTGTCTGGGTTGGAATTTCTTTCTTTCTTTCTTTCCAAATCTTGTCTTTTACAAATATTTTGTCTTTTGGCCTGTCCAGGAAATTGCTCTTCTGAGTCAGTTTGAACATGAGAATATTGTCCAGTATTATGGCACAAAGAAGGTACTGCTCTCTAGTGTTTTGGGTGGTATTTGTTATTATGGTCTTTATCTATTTTGTGAGGTATAGTTTCCTTGACATTAGAGGCGTGTAGTGAGATTCTTTCCTTTTCTTTTTTATGATTGGTGCTTTAATTGCTATGTTTTAGATTTTATTTACATTATTGATGAATGAAATCTTTCCGGAGCTTCAAGAATTATATATCTTCATGTTCGATTCTCTATACAATATTCTTTGCAAACGCATATATCCACCTCTGACTAATGGTGATAGATGTGCTTAAAATTGATTTTTTATTCTTTGTAGGATGAATCAAATCTCTATATTTTCCTTGAGCTTGTTACCAAAGGCTCCCTTTTGAGCCTTTACCAGAAATATACCCTACGAGATTCACAGGTGTCTGCTTATACAAGGCAGATTCTACATGGTTTGAAATATCTGCATGATAGAAATGTGGTACACAGGTTAGTAACAAGACATTTGTCATTTCATGCTTTTCTGCTTTTCATCAAGTTCAACTTTTTTACCATATTTTTTTATTGTGTTTCAAGATGGTTTTACATTAAAAGACAATTTTATAATTATTCTTGTATAGTATACTATATATGATTTCCTGGTGGTTTGGAGACTGGAGAGTTCAATTTTCATTTTTGCACCCACTATTCTATAGAGCTCATTTTTGATCCCTGCTTTAGTAAAGTGCCGTTTTAAAATAAGAACAAAGAAAAATGACTACTAAGTAATTTTGTGCGAACTTCTCTTTTGTCTAGCCACTTCATCCACTAATCATGCTTTTATCAAGTATTCTAAACTCTATAGGGCTTATATTTAATTACATTTTGCTTGGGGCTCGTGAAAATGATTCTTCTATTTGCCCTTTCCTTAACTGAGCAACTTACTGATCCCCTTCCTAACGGGATATTATTTAAGTGGCTAAATTCATGTTTAATTTTGTTGTTGAAGTTGAGTGATACTTGGTTGTAATGCCATATTTCTGTATACAATGTGGGAAGCAGTTCAAACATAAACTCCAATGCTTTTGGTAAAGGGGACAAATTAAAACATCTTCGTCATAATTTGCTGTTTGTGGTCAAAGCGTACTATTAGATGAGCATCATACCTTGTGAGATTTATCATGAATACTTCATATATTTAGAACTGTTGGATAGCATAGCTTTCCATTGTATTTTTCGGAAAGTGTTTTTGCACTTCATTTACTGGAACAGTCTCCGGGCAATGGATTACATAAGGCATTTCCTTCAGCTGGTATTTTCATATCTGCATTATTTTGGAACATGCCTATATTTCATTTGCATTTTTTGCGCCACGTTAATGTACACTAACTTATCTGGAACAAAAGCAACAACATTAAAAAGGGATGAGTTATTAGTTTGCTTGAGTGAGTTGCATTTGAATATGACAAAGTGATTCAAATGTTGTATTTCTCCTAACCAACTCAGAAATGCTAAAGTCTCTTATCTTTCTGTTTCTTGTACAGAGATATAAAATGTGCAAATATATTGGTGGACACTAATGGTTTGGTGAAACTTGCAGATTTTGGTCTTGCAAAGGTTCGATCTCTTATTCTCCCTTCTTCTTTCTCTTTTCTGTTTTGATCTTTCATGTCATTTCAAATGGTTTGCTGCAAATTTTATTGCTATCACCTGATATTAACATTTTATGATTGATGATTTTGTAGGCCACTAAGCTGAATGATGTGAAGTCATGTAAGGGGACTGCATTCTGGATGGCTCCTGAGGTTTGACCCCTGAACTTTTTACCTAAAAGTACCTTGATTAACTCTTTTATGTTTGACCTAAGTGTTGAATGGAAAGGTTCACTGTATATTTGACACGAGACATCTTTGGTTATTATCATGGAGGACAGTGGCAATTATACAAGTTGAAATTTATTGTTATATACAGTACTGGTGCCTTTAGGTGTATGACAGCAAAAACCATTTGGTATTCTCAGTTTGCTTAAATGAGCCTGCTCTTCTGAACGCGCTGTCTAGAAAATAGGTTTCTAGCTAGTTCGAAACAGGCGTGAATAAGCATAATTGGGTGGTGAAACAGCTTATTGTCTTTCTTGGAAAGGAAACACATGCTGATGGGTGAGTTTAGCATAGTCAACTGTTTTTGGCAGGGCAAGTTAGTTGATTTTTCCAGTCCTTAACATAAGTGAAAGTGCTTAATCTTCTTAGTTAGAGGTGTCTAATTCCTGATAGACAGAACAAAATGCCTCACAATGAT
This sequence comes from Rehmannia glutinosa, assembly GCA_016081115.2. Lineage (NCBI taxonomy): Eukaryota > Viridiplantae > Streptophyta > Magnoliopsida > Lamiales > Orobanchaceae > Rehmannia > Rehmannia glutinosa. The sequence continues at coordinate 44,588 of JABTTQ020001267.1, forward strand.
CAACCTCACTAGGAAAAAACTCCATGTTAATCTCTTATATACTTTGATATAGTCATATAGACGGTACATTTGACGTAGACACGGCTCATACTGTCCTTATTGACACAGTTTTTCTTTCTTTCTTTCTTTCTTTCTTTTTCTTTGAAATAAAGTCGAACCCTGAAGTATGGGGAAGAAGGGTGGGGAAGGATTCAAATGAGAGATGAGGCTAGATACCACCTCTCCTAGTGAGTGTTGGTAGAACGACCACTTCCTTTTTTTCAATAAAAACTGAATTATAAAAGAAAAAGGAAAGAGATCGGAGTTTCTCAAGCCTAATCATAACATTTTTCAGTTGTTTTCTTTGCTGGAATTAAACTCCAATTCCTCTATTTTTCACATGAATGACAGTAAAAGCCCTTTGCTACTCAATAGAGATCCTTGTAATCATAACATTCTTCAGTTGCCTTTTGTTTTCTTTACTGGAATTACACTCAATTCCTCTATTTTTCACATGAATGACAGTAAAAGCCCTTTACTACTCAATAGAGATCCATGTAAAATCCACTTATTTTTTCAAAATGATTGACATTTTTATAACTTGTGGAGATTAGACTTTGCCTTAGGTGACATGCCTACTGTGTTCCAGTCTTTGAATTTAATGACAATAATTTCTACTGGGAAGGAGTTTCATTTTACTATTTGATCATCCCTGTGTTTATACACAAGTTACTATATTCATTGTTGTCATAATATACACTTACTTTCTTTTCCTTTCATGGTCAATGAAGTAGGGGCATACACGGAACTTTCTGGTGCTACATCTTACTTTATCGATATGTGGTGCAGGTTGTTAGGAGCCTGGGCTATGGTCTACCAGCAGATATATGGAGTCTTGGATGCACCGTTTTGGAGATGCTTACCAGACGTTTTCCATATTCCAATTTGGAATGTGTAAGTTAAAGCAGCTTAGTAATTTAAACTTATTAACTTGAAGGTTCTCCCTTTATGATATTCCGTTGCATAATTCTATGCAAGGAATTGTTGTATGTGACTGTTTAGTGTTTTCTTAAGATTTTATGTTCTTACCCTTTAAACTATTGCATCGTTAATTTCGGGAGATAGGACATAGGTCCATACAATAGGTTGACATTAACCTAAATGCCTAAATGACACCCACAATTTACCTGTGTGGTGAAGTAATGAAATATCTGCCTCTTCCTGGAGATTAGTCTCTGTATGCTCTTCTGGTATACCATTACTGGCTATTTATGTCATAACTGATTGACTGGGGGTAAACTTATAAGTTATAACAATGACACTTTTGAGGGTTTTTCGTTGTCAAATTACCAAGTAGAACAAAAATAGTCACTTGAGAAAAGATGGTGAATTAAGTGTCGACATTGAAATATCTCATGAATGCTGATTTTATTTGTTTGAAACCAACAAAACAACTGTGTGGATCGCTATTCTAGGTTTATCTTATAAATATACATTATTACTAATTCATAGATTGATATTATCGAAATGGGATTAATTGTTATGACATACGTAGTTCTTTGGTAACCACAGTGCATGGTTATTTCATAAGTGTCGCACTAGTCAATGTATGGCTGCAGATGGCTGGCCTTTCCTCAAAGTGATCAATTTAGATGAAGTTTGTCTGGTAAATACTAAATATGGATTTTCTGGACCTTAACAATTTATTCTCTGATACAACAGATGCCAGCATTATTTAAGATAGGACGGGGTGAGAGACCACCTATTCCTGATTCTCTCTCCAACGATGCACGGGATTTCATACTTAAATGTCTGCAAGTCGACCCAAGTTTGCGGCCAACAGCTGCTCAGCTCTTGGATCATCCCTTTCTGAAGCGACCCCTCCCCCATCTTCAGGCTTTACATCTCCACATTTTTTGCCAGACAGTTTGTTGGGTAATTCTTGTTGTTGTTGTTTTTGTTTTTAAGTCTTCCTAGCGATTTGATGTGATTAGCGGGGCGGGTGAAATGAAAATTTGGGTACAAACCTGCTCATTTTTCTTAGGGTTATTTAGATTTACAATTTATTTCAGCTGGGATTGTATAGATCAAACCCCAGGAGTTTAACTGTATGCATTTTCTTAAATGCTATTTAAGTGTAAAAAAAATAGTGTGAAGGCAGTTGTTTCTCATGAATTTTGGTTGCACCTTTATTTGATTTTGTCTACACAGCCTCTTGTGTTGTGTTAGTAGCTGGCAATTCCCAGCCCGGCCCACGAACTGGCCCGTACTTTGGGTTGGGCTGGGCTCTAATATTTAGGACCCGAAAAAGTACGGGCCTAGTTTGGCCCATCATGATGATTTCATGTTCAAAATATATTTTTGGGCTGGATTGGGCCAAGTATTTTTGTGGCCCCACCGGAATTGATCCGGCTCGGTCCATTGCCAACTCTAGGGCCCCACCCGTAGTATAGGTTAGGGGTTTGAATCATTTTTGAGCTTCCTCATATGAAAGAAATATATATTAATTGTCCTTTATTTCGTCACATCTCTGGTGATTACAATGTAAAATCTGGGGAATGGCACAATGCTGCAAAATCTGTAATACATTCATCATAAACCAACTTCTTATTCTTACTTCTAACCATATGAAGAAACAAAGGCATCACCGTTTTGGCATTTCTTATTTTGTTCGTTTAAGAATTGAAATTCTCACTTCTTCATGGTATGCATAAATAAATATTAAAAGTGTAGGTCTTCTTTATAAAAAGAAAGGGAAAGGCGGGGAAAAAGAAAAAATGGAAGAAAAAAAAAAAAAAATTCAAATATTCACAATCCTTCATGTTCTATTTTTCTATTCCATTTTCTCTTTTACATGGCTGACGAATGGGAACGTGTGATTGCGATAAAAATGAGTGGTTGATTGTTTTATTGTATGTATACGTGTTATTTATCCGGATGATGGTTAGAAAGTGGAATACAAAATTGCAACAGAAATCTAAATCTGATTTTATATACCCGGTAGAGTTGGCAATGGACAGGCCCAAGCCCACCGGGTTTTTCAAAAATTTCGGGCTAGAATGAGCCAACACGGTTTTGGTCAGGCCGTGGATATGCATGGTCAAATCCAGTCTGTATACATTTTATACACTTAAAATTAAAATTGTCGCGTCGGGTTAAAAGTCAGGCTAACCCCGGCCAAATAAGCCTAAAAGTTTTTCGGGTTTAAATAATTATGGCCCAGTCCAAACCGTGGGCCGGGCTGGATTTTGCCGGCTCCAATACCCCAGTCCCCAGTTACTATAATTATTATTTATTAGCATAAATAAATAAACCCTCCTCTCGTTTTTCTCCAGACGGGCGCATCCATATTGATTCTTTTTATTTCTTCACTTCCAGGTAACTTGGCGTTTCAATCTCTTGCAATTTTGTTTTTTTTTTTTAAATTTTATTTGATGTGCGTAATGAAATTGAAACGGAGAGCCCTTTTTTGGATTCTCGATATTTTGTTTTTTCAATGTTGTTCGCGGTTTCATGGGTTTATACAAGGATTTTAGGTATGTCCAGATATTGTAAAGGGATATTTTTTTTAAAAAAAAATAATGTGTTGATGGATGATTCTAGTTATATGATGCTTTTAATTTGAGTTTAATCTGTCAAATATGTTGAGTACTGTTATTTGGGTTTAGACTAGGAAGCACACACACTTCTATAGAATAACTTACATGTACCGAATAAATATCCGATACGATGCTTTATCCGTCCATCTACATATGAAAAGAGATAGAATTTATTGATTTTACTCAATTGCTCATATTTTTAGCATTTTTGTGTGTATCTACGTGAGTGATAACATTTCAGATTTGAGTACTTATGAGTTATGAAATTTTAGTTTTTTATGCTTTGTAACATTATTTTTTTTAATTATACGCGTCTGTATTTTCAATAATATAAAAGTATATAATTTTATATGTGTATATATATCGTACTCGTATCCTTAAAATTTTCAAAACATGTCGTATTCTTGTACCCATATCGTATCGCACCCATGTCCCGTACCGTATCACTGCTTCCTAGGATTTAGATAGTGTTTTATTCTGTGTATGCAGATTCATTTTCTTTTATTCTCTTGTAGGGTATGTCTAGTATATAGTTTTTCAAACATCACTTAACTGATTCATTTTGCTTCCATTTTGTTTCATGTTGTTTATATACTCATCTTTTTTTCTGGTGTGGTTGTTCTTTTGCTAAGGGTTGTATTGTTAATGGCCAAATCCAAGAAGCTGAATCAAAAATCTGATCCCAAAAACCAAGGGGTTGTTAGCCTACCTAAGTTATCATCTAGGTGCCTGAAGGTTTTCGGAGACGCCCGCCACAAGAAACGAGTCGAACCACCCGAAAAGAACGAGTGGGATAACGCGTTATGCTCGGTATGCATGGAGTTTCCTCACAACACCGTCCTCTTGCTCTGTTCCTCGTACGAAAAGGGTTGTCGTCCTTACATGTGCGCGACAAGCCACCGGTATTCTAATTGTCTCGAACAGTACAGGAATGCCTGCACCAATGTTACACTAAAACAGAGCAAAATATCCGAGCTTCTTCTGTGTCCGCTTTGCCGGGGTCAGGTAAAGGGTTGGACCGTGGTCGAACCGGCACGTAGATACCTTAACGCTAAGAAACGAACGTGCTTGCAGGATAACTGCTCGTTCGTTGGAAACTTCAGAGAGCTTAGGAAACACGTAAAATCGGAGCACCCCCTGGCACGTCCCCGCGATGTGGATCCTTTGCGTGCGGAGGAATGGAAAAAGCTCGAGGATGAGAGCGATCTTAGCGATGCGTTTAGCACGGTTAGGTCTACTATGCCGGGGGCTATTGTAATTGGCGATTACGCGGTAGGGGGGAACTTCCGTGGCGTTTCCGGTGGTAGGTTTGAGGGGGATTATGGCTCTCTAGATTATGAACGTTTTGATGGGCTTCAAGCTCGATCTGCAGTTGCATCGAGTCGCATCGGAGATAATCGTCTTCGTGTAGGATTGCTTGTTGCGAGGAGGACTGGACGGCTTAGAGGCGATCTTGCCAGGGGCGTAGCTAGACCGGATGGTAATCCCTAGCCCAAAATGTTTTCCCCCTAGCTCAACTATTTTTTACCCTTAAAAAATATATATAATTTTTTTTCCCCATAGAAAAAACGGGACAAAAAAAAAATTGGGGTGCAGGGAGGCGGGGAGGCACCCCTTGTCTATGCCCCTGCGTGCTGCAGTGTAGGTACGTACATGGGGATTTAGGACTGTTTATATTTTGAATGAATTGTTACGAAGTATTTGTGTACTTCGAAAATTTCTTATCAGTTGATTGTTGGTTTTTCCTAGCATGTACAAATGAGGGCATAAGCTTGTTTTGTATAGATTGTTCTAGTTTTTTTGAATTGTGATATTTAGGTCTAGGAATGAGTAGTTTCGTTGACAGTTGATCCATTATTATAGGGTAAACACTGAACTCAAAAACTTATATGAGACGGTAAAAGTCTGTGAGACGGTGATATTTTTAGTATAAAAAGTGATACCTATCAAAATATACTTAAATTAGTGTATTTAGACAAAATATCACTTTTTACACTAAAGTATCACACTTGTTACACTAAAAGTATCACCGTCATGGACTCACACTGTCTCACAAAAGACCTGCTGCTGATTGAATTTCAATTTACCCTTTTGTACTTTTAATTATATCACTTTACCTCCTTGTACTTCTATCAATTTGTATCACTTTACCACTTATACAATTAAAATGTCATCTAATCCTCTTATTCTTTTATTAAATAACCTGATTGTCCCTACTGTTGTTTTATTTTAACAATCGCATAATATAATGTTTTTTGGAAAACTTATTGGCTATTTTTTATAATGAATATAGTTCCTATTAAATAGCTATATTGTAGGTCATTTTCTATAAACAAATATATTCATACTTTTTTTCATAATAAATCAAGAATTATGTATCAAAATTGCAAAATAATATTTTGTATTAAAAAAATTAACCACTAAAATAACTATCCTTTTCTATTTAACATGGTTTTTATTAAATTGTGATTAGTCAATCAATAATTGAAAATTTACTAATAATATTTCACATCTTTAATAAAATTGTATTATATATCATATAATGTTAAGTTTGTGACGAATAATAAATAAAAAATATAAATGTATTTGCTAATAGAAATATCCTATTATATATTAATTTAATAGGGACTGTATTAAAGTTAAATAATTAGCAACTACATGTAAAATATAATAAAATTAATATTTAATGTTAATTAATCAAGTTGTGAAAGTTAATTTAAAAAATAAGTACAAGTGTATTAATATTAAATGTTTTTAAAATAATTTTATTATTTTAATAAAACTAATAGGTAAGGATAAAATTGTCATTGTTTGGAGTATATGAGCATAAAATAATATTCTAAAAGCATGAGAGGGTAAAATGATACTAATTAAGAGTATAAGGGGTTAAAGTGATATAGTTGAGATTACAAGGGTAAAATGACTCTCAAGGAGAGTAATAGAGTATAAGAAGCAAAGTGAGATTTACTCATTATTATATGGATGGTTCCTCATTATTTATAAGGATAATTACAAACTACTCCTGAGGTTTGACTTAATTACAAAGAAAAAAAACCCACAAGTTTTTAAAGAAAATTACAAAAAGTCTCATGTGATTTGATTATGTATTACACTTTATTCTTTATAAACAAAAATATTTTAAACACCGTCTGTATATCAAAATATTGCAATTATCTCTTTACATCGTAGTGTCGCACACAGAATCAATAAATCTGAATTTTTTTTCCAAATATATTTTTTTTTTTTTGCAATTAACCCAAATTTCAAGAGCAGTTTTTGTAATTATCCCTTATTAATATATGGACAAAGCAATAAAGAACTCAACATTGATTCTTCTTCCTTTTTTTATTTATTTTAAATTCCCTCAAAATCTCAAAAGCTAATTATGAGCGTGCATATGTGGGCTTTATATATATTTACCACTAGTGGGCTACTGCCCTATGGATGAAGTCAACTTTATTGGCCACAATAAGAATGTGAACTCAAATCTGTTTACGATCTTTCATACCCAGCCTTTCTTTCATAGGCCCAACAAAATTTTGAGTAGGCCCATTGAGATCTTTTTTATCTGCCCTGTAATAATATGTTGTTTCCGTTTTCTCAGAGAGATCGCTAAGTGTCCGAAGATCTCTTGTAATTGTGATACGCTAATGTCTCGTTTTGATTTTTTTTTTTTTCCGTCTTCTCGGGTCACTCCTTTAGGCTTTAATCTATTTATGGGATACAGTCACAGTCTAGTGTTTTTTTTCTCCTTTCTCTAGTGCATCAGAATAAATGTAGAAAAATAGGAAATTACATAATCATGGATCAATTAATGTAAATATTTTATGGTTGTAAATTTATCCAAGTTAAATATATATTTTTAGAAAAATATATTTTGGGGGGCAAAAAGAGGGTATAGCTTATATAAATATGTGTAACTATGTGAGATTTTTGTTAAAAGCTAACTTTTATATATTTTCTCATCTTATTTAAATATCTATGGGGTTTTCAGCTAAAAGTTGGTGCCTGACTTCTTTACTGGCTATTACCGACCTTTCCTCGTCTTCACTATATTTCTTAAGTGGTCCAGAGAGAGAAATTTAATAGCCTATATGACTTTATATAGAGATTTAATAAAGCTATTAAAGAGGCTTATTAATGAATTTTAAAACCTTTTTCCCCTCTAAACCTCTATGTATTTGGTCCTTAGATATGGTATTCTTTTTTTTCTTTTTTTAATTAGAACTTTTCTGTTTACGACAAATCTTGAGAACAATTGTTTCGACCTTTTATATCGCCACCAAGGTAAATCAGCGGGATGTCTGTGCCTGGTCGATATTTTGGTGGGATCTGTTTGGTAGTGAAGACTTGTAGAACTCATCTTGAATATCATTCGTTAGGGTTCGATTCGAGGAGATCAAATATACATAGATATCTATTCTATATTTATGTAAGTGTGGGAGATGACCCCAGGGGTACATCCGAGTTGATAAGTGGTAAGGTGATTGGTGTGAAAACACTCGCGGGTTCGAACTCGTGTGGTGGCGATTCTTTCTTTGAAATATTGCAATGGTTATTCTTTGGGTTCGTGGGCCCATTGGTCCTCTCCTCAGAGTGCCATTTTCACTCACATGATATCCCTCAAATTACAACTCGTCTAACCAAGGGACATCCGGTACAAATTGAGGGTTTCGTTGTCGGGATTTTCCCCTCATCAAAGTGTGAGAGGGAATGGAGGAGAAATTTTCCTCGATCCCTAACTGTATTTCTCCTTTCAACGTCCTCAAATTTAATTCCATAAAATGCATGAACAAAAATTAAAACTATCAGATGCAATGTATTAGTAACACTCTTAATTGGCTATGTACCTGCATTGATCCAATTGAGACTATAAGTGGGTACAAATCAATAACAATTAAATTTAATTAATACTACAAAAATCATGTGCCATCCCTTAAATAAATAAGAAAAAAAATCAATAGAAACACCATCATTGTATCTCCACTTTTTGGTGGGTTTAATGATTCTCACATTAAATTTCATAAAGTGTCCAGAAAGCAAAGTCAGTTGCATAGCTAAGCTATATATAATAAATAGACTATGATATAACTTTATTGGAGTATCTGGTCAATTATTCCAAGTATAACATTTGAGACCATTGATTCCAACTTTTTTTTTCTTTTTTGGGATACTTTGAACATGCTTTTGATTTGAGATGATCAATGTGAAGAACAAAGATTGTTGATCAATCTAAAAGACAATACCTCAAAATCTTTGTTGATATGATGAGGTGGAAAACATGTGAATTGATTCCTAAGTTGATCCAAACATCAACATATTCATTTGGTTGGTAGAATAAAATCCCTTGTTGAATCTTTGATGGAATATTGATGTTTTTTCATCAAATTCCCTTTTTTCTTTCTATTTTTCTTTTTCATGGGTCCTTAATTGCATGTACCTTTTTGGGGTTTCTTTCACTTTCTTTTGAAGGGGATCATCAATTCACATGGAATGCCTTAATATTTTGTTTAAAAATAAGGATATTGAAAGAAATACAGACTATTATAGGAGCTTGAAGATGCATTTAATAAGTAAACTTTTACTACAAGTTTACAATCATATGGCATGGGCAAATCCGATGCACAAAGATCCCGCTATGTGTGGGGTCCATGGAGGGGTCGAGTCACTATTGAGCCTATTTGTACGCATCCTTCCTCTGCATTTGTGCTAGAGGTTGTTTTCACGACTCAAATTCGTGACTTGCTAGAAACTTCACCGTTGCTCCAAAGCTCGCCCTCAACTACGATCATATGAAAAAGATATGTAATTGTTGTCTGGCGGATGCGTGCTTTGAGATGGAGGGGGTGGGCAAACCTATTTTTCAAGAAAATTACTGAGAATTTTTTCTCAATTTTTTTGGGGGGGTGGGGGTGGGGTTTAAATATATTTATTCCCTTTGCTTATACATGAATATAGAGAAATACTTATTAACTAAATTAAAGAAGAAAAAAATTGGAAAAACTTGAACACACTTTAATTTTTTTTAACCTAATTAATATATGTATTATATATATATATTGACTGGAGAATCAGACTAAGTAAACTACGTATCCTTGATAATTTTTTTTTTTAATATAGTGGTTGGAGGGGAGGGGATAAAATTTGAAAAAACTTGAAAAAAAGTAGGATTTGAACCCTAGTCAATACCCTTATTTTCTGAAAGGGTGATCGACAATACCTCAGCCTACAAGCTCGTGTTAACTACTTATCCTTGATTTAGTTTCACTAATTCTCAATTAAAACAAGAAATATTTAATTAATTCTTCACACGTGGGGAGTAGGAAAGGGATGGCCAATGAACAAAAGTGTCATTTAAAGCCAAGGGCTTGGTGCCACAGAAGCTAATGCAAAATAGTGGGCTTTGTGTTCTTTTCTTAGTTGTTTAGATAGATAAATATATAAAGGGACAAAAGCCACATGAAAGTGCAAATATCTTCCAGCCAATTTTTTTGATTTCTTTTTCAAGAAAATCTAAAACTTAAAAATATTTTCCACACTTGTGAATTGCAAAAAAAAAAAAAAATGTGTCACATCAACAAAATGTAAGGAGAAAAGATACTAAATTGTTTCAATCATGTTGACAGAAAGAAAAGAAATATGAAGTTTCCTCCTCTATATTTCTATGGATACCATTCACTTTCACAACTTGACAAACAATTTGTCCTTGGCTAGTATTTGAGGAGAAATAAGATAATTTGTTGCCTTCTTAAACTAGGTCGACCACCAGTGTTTTAGTTCAAAATTAGTTGTATTTTCATTTCTTATGAGGGTATTGTGAGGATTGAACTTTATATCTTTCATTTTTGTTGAAATTTATCATCTCTCCTCCAACTTAACTCACAATTTATTGAAAAAATGAAATTAGGTTGACCTAGTGTTTTATACATCAAAATTAGTTGTATTTTTATTTTAATTTTTTAATTTTTTTATAGCGGAGAACCTATAACGATACGTATATGTGATGCATATTCATACGTTATAGTCTAACAACCATTACTCTCGATAGAGAAATCTTATCACATATATTCTAAAGAAGGAAAGTCCATGTCTCAAGCTCATCTTAATTTGGTTTCCAGAAAAATCCCAACAAATCTATATATATGCAAACATATCTTAATAATATTCGTTATTCGTGTCAAATTATGAAATTATCGTAAAAAGATTAAAGTCGCACATTGTATAAACAAGGTAACACGTTTAATGTATTGATATAAATATGATAACAAAATTTCTCCAAAATTTTTAATAACCCGAATAAAACTCGATAATTTGATACGAAACTAATAAAATCTCGTACATATCGTTGATAGATAACAAACGACGACAAAATCTCTCGAACTTTTTTGTTCAACCTTTTAATAGACTAACACTATATTAATTTATTTTTCTATTTTTTCAACGTAAATATATACTTTTACCAGATAATACTATTTCATGAACAATAATATCCGAAAAACACGAATATTAAGGACAAACGAACGAATTATTCCTGAATTCGAGATTTGTTACTATGACGTCTCGTGATTGAACATACTATACTTTTTACATATATATATATATATATATATACCTCTAATCTATATACTATATAAATATATAGTCTAAAAAGAAAGATAGACAAAAATTTTATTTTTTCAGAAAAAAAAATTTGAAAAGATATAGGAGGAATGGTGACCAGAAACCAAGGTGACTCCATGATTCACCTAAAGGCCATTGTCTCTTCTTAACCCTCGGCTTCAATTAGCCGCCCCCAGTTATGATTTCTGACCCTTTCTATTTTTGCTATTTTTTGGTTTACCCCATTACATACAACCAATATATTTTCATGTGCTATAAAAAAAAAAAAAATATATATTTTTTTTTATTATGTACTTTCACACAAACAATATGTAACCCTACCCCCACCCCATGTTTTTGAATCATTTGGCTGTTGGAATTCCCATGCGCCACTTCACACATTGCACCAATACATATGTTGCCCCTTTTACATTCTTACTTACATCTTCCATTTTTACAAACAAATTTATTTATTGTTCTAAAAGTAAACTCAAACAAACTGTTTTACCACTGTTTTAAACATCTCCGTTCAGTTCCGTTTTTTATTAGGCTCCGTTTAATCATATATGTACCCCCTTTCGGCGTTACGCTTCAATTAGGGGTAAAAATCGAACAAAACTACTCGATCTCGATTTGAGATCGATTGTTATTATTGAACACAATTATTTTTTGTTCAATAAAATAATATAAAGTTCAATTCGAGCTCAACTCGATTAGTGAAAACATATCATAATATATATGAAAATATCTAGCTACTCGAGCTCAATTAGTTTTCGGCTCGACTGAAGTTTGTTCAAGCTCGATTTGATTAATAATCAAAACAAACTCAAATATAACTTTTGAAGCTTGAAAAAAACTCAAATAAGCTTAATTTAATAATACTATGTTCGGTCCCAGTCTGCTACCTATCTGTCGCTTTTTAGGACGCAACTTTTAACTCATTTTGGTCTAACAGTCTTTACATCTCATACTTCAACTATACATGCAATGAGCATGTAATTTCATGTTAAACTTATAGGGATCGTTACAAAAACTACTCCTATGGTTTATCCTAATTGCGAAAAATGCAGTCATTTTTCGAAATTACAAACACTCAATTGATATTTGTTTTTATTTTACAAAATGCATTGTAGGTAAATACAAACTTCAATGTGGTGTTTGTTGAATGATAATTTGAATTTTTTGTAATTAGATAAAAGTTTAGAAGGTAGTTTTGTAATTATCCTTAAATTTATATTTAAATAAAATATTTTGTACAATTGATATGTATCTATATATAATATGAAATATTAAATTAGAACGGAAGATTCGGAGTCGACCTTTTACCTTCCCCATGATAATGATAATGCCCCATCTATTAATTAATCAGCTTTTGTTCTGTATATGTTCACCTCTTAATAAATAAATAAAATGTTAAGAGACATTAATAGATAATTATAGTGGGGATCTGGCTAATTATTTAACATAATCTGTGTCTGATTAGCACAAGTTTTCAGCAGCTGTAAACATGTCTAATTACTTGCCCCCAGCCAGAATCTGTCTACTTTTAAACGTGGAATATTAGAAGTCAATTTGGTTTTGTTTTTCTCCTTAATTTGGGTTGGATAAGTTTTTTTTAGGATGTTGATTTAGTTTTTTCTCTTATTTTTAATTATCATGCGCTTGCCAAAAAAAAAAATCAAAATTACAATATTGTCTCAAAAAACTAAAGTTCATTTTTGGTAGTGTGTGTATATATATATTTGGGTTCTAAATATGTCTCTTAAAATTAACTTTTAAAATTATCACTCAAAACTCTAGCCGTTTTTACTACTCCATCCTTTTCATCTTTTGCTTCCCTCAAACTCTTATGGAGAATGGAGGAAATAATTTTCATTGGTTTTAGTCTAACTAAATTGGTCCTCAATAAGTGGTTTATATATGTCCCCAATATGTGGATTTTATTTGACTCCCAATAGGTGGCTTTTTTCAGTTAATACGTTTGTCCCATATGTATGATTTTGTTCATAAGATCAAATGAGCCATTACCCAATGAGACGTGACAGAAGTAGGATCATCTTTGATACGTTTTTTATCCAGTGTGCTACGGATAAGTTAGATCTATTTAGGTTTAAATTTTTTGTTTTAGATCTGTATAAATTTATGATCTCGTAGGACTTGCAACTGTTTTTTAATCGATATTGTAATTATTCGTAAGTTTCTTCTACCACATGAATAAAATTCATTTTGATTCTAAAAAATATATGTCTCTTGCATTTCTTCTATATGGTAGTTTTGATCTAATTTATGTATGGTAACATTTTTTTTTTGAAGTCGATAACATTCTTTTATTGGTATAGAATTAAAGTTCTATTTTTCTTTTTCTTATGGATTTTAATATAGTTTCTGATGATTGTATTTGCTACCAAGGGCTTGAAAACACATAAAAACAATAAATGAAAAAATGAGGGGTGAAAACATATAATTTTGATGGATAAATCTGAAATTGTTGGTGTAGCTAAATCAGCTCGAGTTATATTTTTTTTAAGTTTCACTTTTATGTTTATATGAATAAAATCAAAGATTTGAAACATAAAAAAATCACTAAACCGCTTATTTTAATTTTTCTAAAAAATTTAGAAAGTTTTAGTCTAAATTCCTCTTTAGTATTGATCTTTTTTAGAACATTCCTCTTTAGTATTTAATTATAAAGAATATCGTTTTTTGTCAATCATGTGTACACGTATCTTCTGTCACATTTATTTGGCTGCAACATATCAAGAAACCAATTCAATAAAATTAACACTACATAAATTTAATAGATTAACTTACGAGAATATTTAAAAAAACAAAATCATAAAACGTGAGAAACAAAGCTTAAAATTTAAATTCCGATTTTTCTATTTCATCCAAAACATGAAGGAACATAAAAGTCTGCCTCCATAATCTTTGTCTACTAAGAAAAAGTAAATGGCTTTATTTAAATAGGTAAAAGCCGAAAATTTAGTATTAGATACTCCATGGAATGAAGAACTATATATTAGCAAGCAATAATGTATTAGACTATTAGAAATATAATATAAGTATTATTTATTTATTTATTTATTTGGTGTTGAATGGGTTTTTATAATTAATTAATTATAAATCATACGAATTTTCTCCCCTCTTTATACTTATGTATTAAATGGTAGTCAATGACTTGCAATTTCTTCCCATGCTTAAGGAGTTCAAAATTTCTCCCCTCTTTATACTTTATAAACTCAAATCATGATTTAAACTTAATATATTGATTATATTTCTATCACTATATATGTTCCAATAACTTGGCATGTCAAAAAGTGGGAAGAAAAATTGTCTACATTCCGGTTTATATATATTGTTTGCACTTTTAGAATTTATCATCCAATAAATATTCACATAAATGAGAATGCATAAAAACATATTATATTTTCAGAGTGAAATTTGGTTGAAGAATTCTGTCGGGGTCCAATGCACAAAGTTATGCAAAATTTAAATTAGGATGCTCAAGTTAAAAATATACACACACAAAAAAAAATATTCATTTCTTAAATTCAAGTTCATTAACCGATGAGATCTCATGTTTCACATTTCCTATTTTACACCCTATTTCATATAGAGTGACGGAAGTAAGGGGCCAACCTGGGCCTCGGACCCCCCTACAAAAATAATATTACAAGTTATAAAGATTTTTTTAAGAAAAAAACCTTTTTAGTTAAAAATTATATGTTTTTAATTTTAGTTTTTATCCGATCCACTCAATTTCGTGTATCGGTCCACCTTAATTATAATATTTCATGGCTACGCCATTATTCATATACTGGATGAAAGACATGTTTACAGTTTGATATCATTTGTATATGTATCATCCATCCGCTGCAATGAAATAGAGAGTGGAACAGGAAATCTCAATTTCATATCAAACCATCGTAGCCGAAATTTCTGCAATAAGTTGATGCCTCTTTTTCTCCCAATTCTTATTTTTTATTTTTTATTTCAAAATATGAAAAATTAAAATATTAGACAAATCTAGTATGTTCTAGTCAGAACAAACAGACAATTATTTAATAAAACCAAAAAATAATACTTTAATACATTATTGTAATAAAAGTAAGTGATACTAATATATGTTATGGACATTATTGTAGGAAGTCCATGCCAGAGTGCAACCACCATTAACAAGCACTCAATTAAAAGCTTAAAAGTATAAAGTTTTTCCCAATCTGGGGAAGTTTTATCTAGACTTAGATTTACTGCATATTTTTGCTGGATTTTATTGATTACTTGCGGCGCCATGCACGAAGTTTCCACGAAAAAATATAAAATAATCTGATATTATTTCAGGCAAAAACTATGAAAAATATACTGTATAATTATATTCCGTACACGTGTCAGGATAATGAAATATTACCTATTATATTATTCCAGATTTAGAGGTGTAATCTATGCGGAAAAAGTGAGATTAGCGACACGCCTAGCCCCGATTAGTCCCTGTTGCAGGCGCTAGACTCCTCTTATCCGCTTGAATTTTCTTTTTTTTTTTTTTCCGATTGACAGCCCGCCTAACCTCTCGTCAGGTGTTCCATCTAACCCCATCTAGGTGTTAGACCCCAGTCTTCCGCCCGACTAGCGCATAACACTTTTTAGAATCGTGCTTATAATGGCGGTAACATGTAAAAGTGGTTATATTATTAGAAATAAGTGGGTTCTACTGATTTAGTTATTTTATGAATTACAAATTAATATGTGGAATTGTCTGGATCGTATGTTTTAAATTCAACTTACTATTTAAAGATTTGGCTTTGAGTGAATCTTAGTAATAATGTTGCAAATGATTTAGAAGATAAAATTGTGAAAATTGAAAATGTTTCAAGTGAGAATATATTTGAATTTTTTAGATGTGGTGATAGATGTAAAATTAAATATTTTAATTTCAGTATTCTTGTTTTTTCATATATTAATATTTTATTTTAAAATTAAAAGGATAGAGATTTTATAATATATGTAAATCTAAAATGTTTATATTAGTGGATTCTGACTAATCAGCAATCACATACACTTTATTGCCCGTTTCGCCAAAATGCTCTAAAGTTTGAATGCCTTTTCTGGTCAATTCAAACTACATTTCCAATTTTACAATCATATGCTTCAATAGAATACCTACATGTGTTAGAATTGAACGTGTCTGAATTTGATTCTCGTCTTTCTCTTCGTATAATTTGTACCGAAAAAGAAAAGGAAAGGAATACTTGCACATAATGCCACAAAATTTAGAAATAACCGTGTTAAGCACCTGTTTGGCAGAATTTTGAAAATGATTTCATCTTTAAAACTGGAATAACTTTCACTCAAAAAAAAAAAAAAAAAAAACTGGAATAGCTAACTGATGGGGTAAAATCGTGTTTTCATTATTGTAAGTTTATTTAATTTTTTAAATACCAAATTAATTATTTACATACCCATAATTAATATTTATTAGGTCCAAATATTATCAGTTGATTATAAGATCAAAGTCATTATTCCAAACCCGTGAGACTGAAATGGGCCTCGAGCCCAATCTAATAAACAAGGTACGAGGCCCAATATACCTTGTATCAATAGTCTTTCTCAATTTATTTGCAAGTAAGTTCAATTAGCTCATTTATCACTCTCCATTTTGTATTACACTCATAACTATTATTGGCTTCAGAATCATAGGGGTTTCCAAGGGATAATTTAGGGTCTGTTTTGTGTTATTGGCATGTTCCCTAACAACGACCTCCTGAGATTTCACATAACATTTTTGGACTTCTCATGACTTTAAGTCCATCGACCATTGGAGTTGCCTCAACTCTTGGACCTAGACCATTGGATTTATCTCAACTACTGGACTACTTATTCTAACTAAAGTGATTTGCATTTTTAAGCGGCATCACTCACATTAATGCATCTAGATATTAAGAAAATGTGTTAAAAATATATGCAAGACTAAATATCAATTTAAAAGTAACATCAAATGTTTTAGCTGGTATTCTATAATTACTATTTTAGCCTCATACAACTTAATCACCATAGCTACTAATAAAACTTTCTATTTTTGTGAGTAGGTCTCTTGTAAGACGGTCGTATGATGCGGCGGATTATACTTTTAGGGTGAAAAATGATACTTTTCAGTATAAAATGTGATATTTTTAGAGTAAAAAGTGATATATTATCTCGAATATATTATCTTAATACATTTAATTCTAGTGTATTCGATTGATTCGACATAGTATCTCTTTTTACATAAAAAGATTTTTTTACACTAAAAGATCACTTATCGCATCGTGTGCCCGTCTTACACAAATTTTTGCCCTTTTTTTTTTTTTTTTTTACCCTTTTTGGATCTAATATGAAAACATATACTTATAAAATCAAATAAGATCCATAGTATTATCAACTAGTTTTTATGTGGCTGTAAACCAAAACCAAGGCCAAATTACAACAGCTGTTTGCCCGAACCACACAGCTTGACCCTAAACCCCCAAGGGCTCAACTTGTTTCCTCCAACCCCACCTCTTCAAACACAAACAATATGTAATTAAATCCAAAAAATATATATATATATATATAGTAAAATTAAATTTCATTTTTTTATGATGTCACTTTGGCATAAAGTAATGGCTGAAATAGGTGGGCCCAGTTGCATAAGCCTTGGACAATATTTTTATTTTATTTTATAAATAAATGAATAGTCCCTAAATACCTCTCTATATAAACTCACCTCCCTACTCTCTTACTTTTCGAACAAGAAGAAAAAAAAAAAGTAAATAAAAATTAAGACAATAAAAATTGTCTGAAGAGACTTTTCCTTCCCGGTCCTCAACCACCACCACCACAACCGGTCCAACATGGCGGCTTCCGTCGAGAACCGGCAATTCTCACGTCTCGAACCGGGCGTGGTCCGCCCCTTCAAACCCGGTCCAACTTCCCACCATCGGTCCGGCTCCCCGGTCCGGAACTGCAATTTCCCCCAATCCGCCGACTTAACCTTCACCCTCAACATCAACAACGGCAATGCTAGTAAACCGGATCATTATTATTATTCCTCGAGCGATGATGAAGACGATAACGACAAAAACGACTACGCGCTCGCCATTAAAAAGGGCAACGCGGAGCTGGAACCGTCGGTTCTGGATTCCAGGGACGAGTTCACGGCCGACAACTGGGTCGAGCGGAACCCGTCCATGGTCCGGCTCACGGGCAAACACCCCTTCAACGCGGAGGCCCCGCTCCCCCGGCTCATGCACCACGGGTTCATCACCCCGGTCCCGCTCCACTACGTCCGTAACCACGGACCGGTCCCGAGAGCGGCCTGGGAGGACTGGACCGTCGAGATCACCGGTCTAGTAAAAAAACCGATGCGGCTCACCATGCACCAGCTGGAAACCGAGTTCCCGAACCGGGAATTCCCGGTCACGCTAGTGTGCGCGGGGAACCGGCGCAAGGAACAGAACATGGTCAAACAGAGCATCGGGTTCAACTGGGGGGCCGCGGGGGTCTCCACCTCCGTGTGGAGGGGGGTGCCCCTACGCGCTGTATTGAGACGGTGTGGGATCATGAGCACAAAAAAGGGGGCGCTAAATGTTTGTTTCGAGGGGGCGGAGGATCTGCCCGGCGGGGGCGGGTCGAAATACGGGACGAGTTTGAGGAAGGAGATAGTGATGGATCCGTCGAGGGATATTATATTGGCGTACATGCAGAACGGAGAGAGGCTGTCGCCGGACCATGGTTTTCCGGTGAGGATGATAATTCCGGGGTTCATCGGTGGGAGGATGGTGAAATGGTTGAAAAGGATTGTTGTTACTACACAGGAATCGGATAATTACTATCATTATAAGGATAATAGGGTGCTTCCTTCTCATGTTGATGCTGAGCTTGCTAATGCTGAAGGTACGGATTCAGATTTCCTATTTCACTCTTTATTCATTGCATCGGATGAATAACTCGTATATAAGATTATATTGCAATTATGCATTGATAATCTAATTTAGAAGTCAAAAACTAATATGTTCTATTTTTCTGTTTCATAATTGACTGTAAGGATATATCAAAATAATAACGGTTCATATTTATATGAGTAACACATATTATTCATTCTGTTAAGTGAAACATGAAAATAGAACAGGAAATCTGATCATATTAAAGTTTCATTATTTGAACGAACGGAATGACTGTGTAGATACATATTAAATAGTAACAAATCTAGATTTATATGAATGATACATGTTGTTCGTGCAATTATATGGAACGTGAAAATAGAACAGAAAATTTGATCCCATTTATTGAGTATATAACTTACTTTTGGAATGTGCATGAGTTCGTTTTCGATACACTTAATACACGTATTTGTTAGAGAAGTTTTAACACGATAATTTTTTTCTAATTGAAAGTGGAGAATCACTTTTTTTAGTACATAACGTTATTTTACGTCACAACCTCTTTTTAAAAGGCTCTTGATTGGTTAATAATTGACGTGTGGAATTGTACTATGGTTAATAAGGGTTGTCTCTGTCAAAACACGGTTTCTCACTCGGAAGAAATGTGATTGGTTGCATAAAATATCAGAAACTGTGTTGTCAAATTGTATTTTTGGAGTATATACATATATATATATATATATTAATTATTTATCTAAATAAATTATCAAAAAAATTATTTTTCTAATAAATTATTAATGTAAATTTGTGTACAATTTTGCAGCATGGTGGTACAAGCCTGAGCACATAATAAATGAGTTGAACATAAACTCGGTAATCACGACGCCATGCCACGAGGAGATATTGCCCATCAACTCGTGGACTACTCAGAGGCCTTACACGTTGAGGGGTTACTCTTATTCTGGTAAGTCCCTTTATTTTTATTTGAAAATAAATAAAAATAAATAAAAATAATAATAAATAAATAAATAAATATATGTATAGGTCATGTTTTTGCTTAGTTCGTAAGACTAGTTCTATTTCAAGGTATTCATTTGACATCATTTAATGAGTCCCTAGTCTCTTGGGAGGTTGTTCTTACTTCATGGGACAGTTTCTGGGATTGTTTATTTTTATGACATCGTATTTAGCAATTGTGGATAAAGTTTTGCAACAAATTCTGGTTTTTGTGTGTGTGTGTGTGTTTTTCTGCAAACCGCCTGCCGAAATGTGATCTCATGCAAATTGCATCCCAACAGTATTTTTATTTATAGTTGCAAAAGGACAACTTTTATCACTGCCAAGGGTCAATGTAACCAAAATAACAATATCCAATTTTTTTCTTTTCAAAAAACCCTATCCCCGACCAGATTGAAATTTCTTATTCCATTTTCCTATTAAATTTTCTATTCCATTGCGTTGGATGGATGACATATGTATAAGATGATGTCACAATTATACGCGTGTTTTTCATCTAATATATAGAACATAGAGTGGGACATGAAAAGTGGAGCATGAGATCTTATTCTATTTATAGGATAGATTTCACATTTTCCCGGAATATAAGACACCGTTCTTTTGAGGGATGATCTTATTTTTTGGGTAAGAGGCAGCCCCATCCCACTCCGCGATAGTCAATATTTGACTTAGGACCTGGGAGGTTGCACATGGAACCGCTAGGCTAATCCATGGGGTTTAATAAAAAATAAAAAGAATTACTATTGCACATGATTATATTCTAAACCAGATTTGAGTAAATATTATTAATTTCTTTTAATACTAATAAAAAGTTAATTTTATTTTGGTTAACATATAGTTCCAAATTGGTCAGTAATTAGGGGACACGAAATGTGAGTAGTGGTGTCCACTCTTTTGTGTATATAATAAAATTGAATTAAGAGCCAAGTTGCTAGGGAATCTTAAAGTGTGACTATTAATTATTTGACCATATATTATATACAGTTCCAGCATCTTAGGTTGCGTCTTTACAACTATGTAGGAGTATTTTAATTTTTATAAACTAAAATTAAAAAAATAACATCAAAAAGATCCTATTGATCCCGTCAACATCATCAAAAAGATTGGTGAATAATAAAGTTTCATTTTCATTGGGTGTTTTATATGGCCACAGTTTTGACCCCTCCAACCTTTCAAACGCCAAAGGCCCAAATTTGAGGAGCTAATGCTTCATATTTTTTTCTTTCTAAATTTGTTTTTATAAAAATAAAAATATATTTATTTTATAGAAATCACATCACAGTACAATTTTTGTCATAGGTAAAGAGTTCAAATAATCCACGCATAATTAGGAGTGTTAAGGTTACAACTTGACTTTTGGGCACGTATCTAACATTATTTGTCAAATTAATGTCACACGTAATTGATGGAAAATTTATGTATTTGTACAAAAATAGGGGGTGGCAAGAAAGTGACGAGAGTGGAGGTGACAATGGATGGCGGCGAAACATGGCAGACTTGCGCTCTGGACCACCCGGAGAAGCCCAACAAGTACGGGAAATACTGGTGTTGGTGCTTCTGGTCGTTGGAGGTCGAGGTGCTCGACCTTCTCAGTGCCAAGGAAATCGCCGTTAGGGCTTGGGATGAGACTCACAACACCCAGCCGGAGAAACTCATCTGGAACGTCATGGTACGTTTTGATGCTCCATTACTTATTTCATAATAGTTGTAAAAAATAATTACTTGATATTATAATAATTTGCCACAAATAGAAAAGAAAAACAATAATATTTGTCACCTCGAAATTTACCGACCATGTGATTGCACGTGCCAGCATTCTTTGTCTTGTAATTTAAAAGTCAATTAATTTGCCTCATTAATTTGCTTGTC
Source organism: Rehmannia glutinosa (assembly GCA_016081115.2). Taxonomy (NCBI): domain Eukaryota; kingdom Viridiplantae; phylum Streptophyta; class Magnoliopsida; order Lamiales; family Orobanchaceae; genus Rehmannia; species Rehmannia glutinosa. Next base: position 66,546 of record JABTTQ020001267.1, read on the forward strand.
CTTTCAGTCTTTTAAGAAGAGATATCGACATCGCCTATTCCTAGTTCAGTTAAATAGCATTGTATAATTAATTCTTGGATCACGTGAATGACACATGACCATAAAATAATTATCCTGTGATGTTTTTCACCCTGCCATATTCCTCCTATATTTTATGAGTTCTTCGGCTTTTTGGTGTTTTCTATGTAGTAAAAATATTCTGTTTATAATTTAAGTGCCAAAACTTAATTACGAGTTTGTAGTTTAACTGGTAAAATATTTTTTAAAAATTTTTTTGTAGTTATTTTTGAATTTAAATGTCCCATCGATTTTTTTTTTTTTTGTCTTTTTATAGCAAAAACATTTCTTTACCGATGTTTTTTTAAAACGTGTTTTTAGCTATTTTGAATTTAAATGTCCATTTTGCCTTTTATCATTTCTGAAGACTCAATACATAATTGATATCAACACCAAATGTCATAGTGACTAAAAAACATGATTATTTTTAATTTTTACAAAACATAAGTAACCAATATTATCACCTATTTATCGTAGTGGTTTTTCAACTGTAAAACATGTAAATAAAAAGGACGATTATTTTATGAATTAAAAAAATTTAACAACTCCTTTTACATTCAAAAAATCAACTCCTTTTACAATGTAAACCAATATCATGCAATGCAGAATAAATTCAATCTCAAAAAATCGATTAGAATTCAATTGAATTACAATGTCACCTAAACAATTGTATTTTTACTTAAATTTTCCAGGGCATGATGAACAACTGCTGGTTCCGAGTAAAAACCAACGTGTGCAAACCACACAAGGGCGAAATCGGGATCGTCTTCGAGCACCCAACTCAGCCCGGAAACCAGTCCGGCGGATGGATGGCGAAAGAGCGCCACCTCGAAAAATCATCCAACGAAAACCATACCTTAAAAAAGAGCGTTTCATCTCCGTTCATGAACACCACCTCCAAAATGTACTCAATGTCCGAGGTGAAAAAGCACACTTCACCGGACTCCGCCTGGATCATCGTCCACGGCCATGTCTACGACTGCACGCGCTTCCTCAAGGACCACCCCGGCGGCACAGACAGCATTCTAATCAACGCCGGCACGGATTGTACCGAAGAATTCGACGCTATACATTCAGATAAAGCGAAGAAATTACTCGAGGATTACCGGATCGGCGAGCTGATTACAACCGGCTACGCCTCCGCCGATTCCTCCCGAATAACTCCGTCCACGGTCCGTCGAGTAATTCGTATTTAACGCCGATTAAGGAGCTGTTACCGTCGACGAGAAGCGCCGCGCTGGTGCCGCGCGAGAAAATCCCCTGTAAACTCGTGGAAAAAACCTCTCTCTCGCACGATGTGAGATTATTCCGATTCGCGCTGCCGAACGAGGAGCAGGTGCTAGGATTACCCGTAGGGAAACACATTTTCGTCTGCGCGACGATCGACGAGAAGCTCTGTATGCGCGCGTACACGCCGTCGAGCGATGTTGACGCCGTTGGATATTTCGAGCTGGTGGTTAAGATCTATTTCGGAGGCGTTCACCCAAAATTCCCAAACGGAGGTCTAATGTCGCAGTATTTGGACTCGATCGAGTTAGGTCAGTTCATCGACGTGAAAGGTCCGTTAGGCCACATCGAGTACACAGGCAGAGGACATTTCTCTGTTCACGGCAAACAAAAATTCGCCAAAAAATTAGCGATGATCGCCGGGGGGACGGGGATCACGCCGATCTACCAGGTGATGCAGGCGATTTTGAAGGATCCGGAAGACGAGACGGAGATGTACGTCGTTTACGCGAATCGGACGGAGGACGATATTTTGCTGCGAGATGAGCTTGATGCGTGGGCGGATAAATATCCGGAGAGGGTTAAGGTTTGGTACGTGGTGCAAGAGAGTATAAAGGAAGGGTGGAAATATAGTTTGGGATTTGTTACTGAAAATGTGTTGAGAGAGCATATTCCGGCGGCGTCGGAATATTCCCTGGTTTTGGCGTGTGGGCCGCCGCCAATGATGCAGTTTGCAGTGAACCCTAATTTGGAGAAGATGGGGTATGATACTAAGGAATCTTTATTGGTGTTTTAGAAGAAATAATATAAATTGGGGGCAAATTCGTAATTTCTGTAGTACTTGTAAATAAAGTTTATTATATTATATTGTAAGTTTTTTCTCCCTGTGTTTTTTTTTGTCACATGTATGTCCTGCTCTAGTAGACATCTTCTTTTCTTTTCTTTTTTCTATTTTTGTAATTTGGTAGGAATTTTTTTAGTCTTTTATAATTTACCTCTTCAGAGCTATATCGATTTGGAATATGTAACAGTTGTATTGTAAATGTGTCATAAAAAAGAGTTACGTTTCTGTTTGAGGTGTTCAAATGAAAGATGTTCGTTGAGTAATTCAAATCTTGAATTCTTGTATATTTTCTTTTTTAGCATCAAAATTAATTTTATTTATAGAAAAATCTTACAAGTAATAGCAATAACGAGTAAGAATCAGATTATTATATAAAAACTAATAATATTAGTTGAAATATTGCTTATTAAAAATACAAACAATATAAAGAAACTAGATTATTGAAATACCATATATATTTAGTTAATTATAGAAAAATGAATACCTTCATTCAGAAACTTATATTGAAAGCTAAAATGTGAAAAAATAACTGCAAATTCATACAAAAACTTATATTGAAAGCTAAAATATTGTTAGAGGTAGAATTTAGAAAAATATTCCTAGGTAATTTTTTCTTGTAAGCGTCATGGTCCATGGATCGGGTAATAAATATTCAGCCAAATTCGTGAAGGGTTAGGATTGTTTTCCCAAAAATTAGTAATGTGAAAACACCTCATTATCAAAAAATAATAATTCAGCCAAATACATTTTATCGAGTCAAAAGATACTATTAACAACAAACGACAGCATATATATTAGAGTTAGAGTTGTACGTGAAAAGACATCATCTGTTTGTTGAAATTGTAGCAAACACACAACAAATGACGGCTACAAATGGAAAAACCTCAAGGAAAATTCAGCAATTACAATAGAGTTTTATTAATTCGAAGTGAAATTCCTAAATTTAAACTCCACAACTGTGGTTATTAATCTTTAGAAAATCAACGTTCTAAATTCCATGACATGAGTAGGAATTATTTAGAATGTATCCATACATACGTAAACGCGCAAGAACATGACTTTTTTTGAAGCATTTAAAATATACCAATTAGTATATCCTACACGTTTTGTCTTCCATGGTGGTGAGTTGAGCTATTTTCTTTTCTTTTATTTTCTTTTTTTTTGTTTTGGTAAATTCAATTAATTAAATCCGAAGAAATATCATTATATGTATATATGCTGCATAATTTTTTGCACACCAAAATTAATATTATTATTTATAAGTAATTAGTCATTCTTTAACATCCATAATAATTAAGTTAATTTGGTACAACCAACTGAAACAAAAAAATTCAATCAATTAACTGATTAGCAAGAAGAAAACAAAATTTAGATGTCTCTTATGTTTGGGAAATTCTTGCCCGAACTTAATATAAGTTTGTTGTAAATTAATTTGTAATTGGTAATTTGTTTTGTAAAATAACACACAAGTTAGATGACATAAATAAATTTTATTGCGAAAAACAAACCAAATTACTCGATACTCACTCAAGATGAATGGTTAAAATTTCATTTGGGCTTCACTCGTTAAGTCTAAAACAAAATATTAAGCTGCTAGAACTCGATTCGTATTCGGTTTGACTAAAATTCGTTCAAGATAGATTCGATTAATAATCAAACCAAGCTAAAACATAATTTTCAAACCTCAATAAAATTTCAAATAATTTTGAGCAGTATTTTGCTCGGCTTAACTCGATTTATTTATACCCCTAATTGCGTTTGACATGTCTATATATACATATATATATATTATAGTTGCTTAAAAATGGGTACTAAGAATGGCATTGTGGAAATTTTTCAATAATCATAAAGTGCGTTGATAACCACATTTTAACCTTACTTATCGAACTGAAAAGTCTGAAATGACACATTAAGATATCAGTTATGTAATGACAAAGGATTATGTAATCTTAAGTCGACAAGGCGTGCTTAAAGATGGGTTATTACTGTTCGATCTTTTGACCCAAATAATCACATATGAATCCGAGCCGCAAGGTTATGAGGGAGAGAGTCAACATGATTCGTTTCTAAGGATGGATCCTACAATATTTCAGTGAGAATTTGTTTTATACGGGATTCGAGCTAGTCTGCATTGCCAGAGGAATACACCACACATCACATATGAATCCCAATTCCCAAGCAGCAGGGTAATGAGAGAGAGAGCCAACATGATTCGTCTGAGAGAAAAGACCCTCACAATATTTCAATGAAAATTTACTTTATGCGGAATTTGAATCTGCACCGCCGGAGGAATACACTCCACATCACCTCAGTCCTTACCAACTCGGCTATGCCCTGGGAGAGATTAAATGCATTTATTCTAAATTGATATACACTTTGGATATAACATTCACACGAACACATGCGTGTATCATATATGTGTAAATTCTATATCTGGATAGTTAGAAATTTTAATTTTAGGGGATGAAAGATAATTTTTTTTCATAAGAACATTAATGATTAAACAAATATTTTTGAAAGATAATTTTGTTATTTTTAGGACATATCATATATATATATATATATATATATAAATTTACGGCTTAAACAGGTTTATAACATATATATATAGGATTTGGTTCAAATGAGACCACCCTCCCTATGTGAGATCGTGTGGACTCATCTTACCCATTGGTCTTAAAAAATGAAGGGATGTGATTAATTCGAGTTTTTTTAATTATTTCCTTATTTTTCTTGATTTTAAGGGTAAGATTGTAATTTTGCAATTCAAATTAGTGGTCCCAGGCGTATTTTTATGGTGAAATTGACACTGCAAGATTTTGTGGCGGAATTTAAGGAACCACGTTTTCTTTCCAAATATTTTTATTTTCAAAGATAGTTAGGGTTCTTCTCTTGCATAATTAGACATCAAATAATGCATATTTAGTTATTTTATTACTGCTTTTTTACGAAAAACAAGACATAATTGAATATAACGTCTTTGCATATATGTAGTTATACACTTATACTACACTTTGCATAAATATGTTCAATATAATGTATATTTAGTTATGAAAATGGGATGTTGCTTTTGGAAATTATAAAAATGGGATGTTATAATGTCGATCGATATTTAGTTATTCCACAATGCATAGATAGTTTTAGATAATACATAGTTAGTTGATTTTGTTGCATAGTTTATGACGTCTTGCGTAGTTGGATATATTGTACTACACATTAGTTTTTTACGCGTAGATAGTTTTCATATAATGCATATTTAGTTGAGTTATGTTGCATATTTAGTTTTCGAACTCACCATTCGTTATTTTTTCGTAATATTGCACCGATTTTTCTTGTTTTTTTTTCGTAATTTTCATGAACCTGTAATTTTCGAGTTCTTCACGAGTTTTTTCTTTATTTGCGTTAATGGAGGAATGAGAGAGAGAGAGAGAGATTTGATTCCATTTTTGTAACTAACTTGTTATGTTATTTTACCCTACTACCCTTATATTGATTAAATTGATATTTTAATATATTTTTATCCATTAAATCATACCCATTGATTAATAGTGAGGGATGGTTGAGATTAGTCATTTGTCTCACCTAAAGACGTGGTTTCACTTGATCCTCCCCCATATATATATGAATTAATACTAAAATCTCTAGAAACGTATTATCCTTCTTACGATATATATCATATACTTATATTTCAATTCAATTCGAATACTATCGAGAAATCATCTAGATCGATAAAATGAGTACGTATCATATCCATACAAAAAATTATCTTAGATACTAAAAAGAAAACGATTTAAATGGGACACTCGGAAATAATTGACATGTTCATATTTTTTTTATACTTGTGTTGATAATTGTGGGTCAAATCAATTTTTAGTCAATGATCCAAATTAAATATAAATTTTATATTATATTTAATAGTATTTCAGATCTACTAAAGTATATGATTCAAGTGCTTAGCACATAAACGAATCTTCAACCTATTATTTTTTCAATAAAATGAAAATAAATAAAATAAATTCAAGCAAAAAACAACAAAAACCATTTACAAGTGGGACCCATCTAATATATGGACCCATACTCATTGGCTGGTGTGGCCTTCGAAAGTCATCAACTTGTTCATTTTCGTTTAGCCAAAGACCAAATTATTTATTTTTCATTTTATTTTTTTATTTTATTGCATTTTGGTGCATTCAAAGGGCATCACACTTTTCTCCGCAGCTCAATTGCCTTGACCCCTAATCTCTATTTCTTTGTATTTTTATTACATTTTTATTGTAACAAATTGATTTCTATACGGATCTATCAAAATCATTTTTTTTTTTTGCTTTTTTGGGGAGTATTTGAGTGTATTTACGGAAATTCTAATTTAGTTCTCCATTTTATGTTATCCTTGTTAGGTATCTATCCGCGCCGAATAGATCGATACACTTAGAGAAACCAAAATTACTGACTCGATCGCCTATTAATACAAATATACTCTAGACTCTTGTAGGAAATTAAAATACAACTCAATACAAAGAATACAAGAAAATATAACACAAAGAATATAGAGGGTAACAACCCAAAACCGAATATTGAAATTATTCGGCTCAGGAAAGATATTCCCTAAACCACTTTGTAGTCACCAAAGAATCAACCAGAGAGCCACAAGACAAAGACCCACAAAGGCCACGCCACATAAAGCCCTCGAGAAAACCCAACAAAGATCTTCGGTCGAACAACCCTGAGAAAACCCAGAAAAGTACCCTCAAACCACAAACCCTATCTCACGAAGAAAACAACGAGTTTGTCCACGAGTAGGTGAACTAACAAGAGAACACTCGGATCTCACAGAAACACCCACAAATCACACGAAATATCACGAGAGGGTGAGATTTCTAGAGAGGAGAACGAAACCAGAGAAATCGAGAGTTCGAGAGAGTAGAGAGAGAAGTAGAAGATCGGATAATGAATTAGGGTTTGGGTTAGGGCACCTTTTAAAGGATTAACCAACTTGGGATAAGGAAGCAAGATCGGACGGACGAGATCAAGAGATAGGATTCGCGTACATAATATTCGGATCCCATAACCGAACCCGAGCACAAAGGATGGATCACACATCATTTGGTTGCATAAATGGGCCGCACTTGTGGGCCTTGGATCATTAATAAATGGACTACACAAAATGGGCAATAATATTAACAATCTCCACCTTTGGCTCATTATGATTCATAAGACATACTGATGGATTATCTTGGTCATCATCATCGCTTTTGCTTCAAAGACAAAGCGAGAAAGGACTTGAGTTCTGAAGCACTTAAGCTAACTGTAACTTATCAAGGACCTCAACAAGCACACAGCAAGTCAAGTTCCCCCATTGATTTAACATAAGCACGAAGCAAATATTAATTCAACAGTTTTGGATTCAACGAAACACACAAGAATCGTTAAACCCAACATAAGGGCAACTAAGGGTAATCAATCACCAGTGTCAAAATTTAGAATTTTCAAACAAGTTTTGAACTTTGATAAGGGTAGACACTTAGTACCCATATCAGCAGGATTAAATTCAGATGCCACTTTTTCAAGATTAACCAAACCTTTTGAAACAATATCTCTTATGAAATGAAAACGAACATCAATGTGTTTGGTTCTATCATGAAAAAGCGGGTTTTGCAAAGTTGAATACGATTGAGAGTCGGAAAATACAACAACTTTGTTGTTTTAGAAAACCAATTTAAACAAGACCTTTCACCACAAAGCTTCTTTTAAAGCCTCGAGAATGACAACATATTCGACTCTGTTGTAGTCGGGGCCACAATATGTTGTAGTTGGGATTTCAAGCGATACATGAGCCACAAAGTGTAAAAACATAAGAAGTTGTTGATTTTCATTTGTCTTTATCATTAGCATAATTAGAATCAACATATCCTTTCAAACTTATGCCCGGCATCACATTTAGAAAAACACAAACTATAATCGAGGAAGAATGCCTCGGATATCTTAATAACCATTTAACAAACATTCCAATGCACCATACCAGGATTGGACATGTATCTACTCAAACAAGAAACAACATAAATTTATATCGGGGCTAGTGCTCACCATTAAGTACATCACGGATCCAATAGCATTAGCATAAGGAATGTTTTGCATAGCACATATTTGAGTTGATCTTAGGAGACTGTTCTTACTTAATGAGAAAATGAGAGGCAAAAAGGCACATTCACGGACTTAGCATTAGACATAGAAAATTTTTGTAAAATCTTTTCTATATAAGAGGATCGATGCAAATAAATGATGATTTAGACTGTCCCTATCAATGTTCATTCCCAAAATCTTTTTAGCATCACCCAAGTATTTCATGTCAAATTTAGCACTTAGACAATTTCTAACATGATCAATGGATTTAATGCAAGGTCGAGCCAAGTAACATATCATCAACATACAATGCAAGAACACGGGAGATTCATGATCAAGTTTAAAGTAAAGCAATGATCAAATTGGCTTCTGCTTAACTTTAACTCAAGCATACATTGATCAAACTTTTTATTCCATTGTCTTGAGACTGTTTTAGACCATACAGAGATTTTTGGAGTAAACAAACATAGTTAGGCTTGGATTTGTCCTCAAAACCCTCGGGTTGTTTCATAAAAATTTTTTCATCCAAGTCACCATGAAGGAAAGCGGTTTTAACATCCAACTGTTTCAATTCGATCAAATTGAGCAACAAGAGCAAGCATAATTCTCACAAAGAACAAATTTAACAACAAAAGTGCAAAAATTTACGTGTAATCAATCCCTTCCTTCTACGAGTAAAACCTTTAGCAACTAATCTAGCTTTAAACCTAACACCTTGATTCTTGTTTAATCTTGTAAAGCCATTTACAATCAACTATAGAACAATTAAGGGGTTTAGGAACAAGAATCCATGTGTTATTAACATGCAAAGAAGTCATTTCTTCATGCATAAAGACTTAGCCATTTAGTGGATTCGGCGAGTTCATAGCTTGAGAGAAGGTTTTGGCTCGAGAACCATCAATAGATTCAAACACAGTAAAAACACATAAGATGTCATGTGAAAATCAGCAAATTTGTTTGGGACTCTAACATGCCTCCTAGTTCTATCCCTAGTTAACACATAATCATTCAATTCATCATGATTATCGAATGAGTTCATTTTCGGTGTTAACATCGGGAAATTCATTATGCATGTCATGCACATTATCATCTTGAGTATCATCTTCAATATGCACATCATTATCATTCACATTGACAGGCAAAGCATCATTGATATGAGAATCAGCAGGAACAGCAATATTAGGAGACACATTAGATAGCTCCACCTCATTTGGAGTATTATCATTTTCAGAAACAGTTTGAGGAGAAGGATGCACAAAGCAAGGGAATTCAAGTTCATTGAATAACACATCCCTACTAATTATAGTTTTAAAACCAGGTTCTCCTCTATTCCAAAGTCTATAGCCTTTAACCCCTTCAGGGTAGCCAAGAAAAACACATTTTATAGACCTTGGATCTAATTTGTCATTCTTTTGATGTACAAATGCTGAACATCCAAAGATTTTCAAATTAGAGAAATCAATGACTTTCCCACCCAAACCTCTTGGGTATTTCCCTTCCAAGGGGACGAGGGGGACCTATTGATTAAATAGGTAGTCATTACAACAATTTTCTCCCAAAACCTTTTAGAAAGTCCAGAGGTAGCAAGCATGCTCCTCACTCTTTCTAAAAGTGTTCTATTCATCCTTTCAAAGAACACCATTTTTTGAGGTGAATAGGAAACAGACTTGTGCCTTTTTATACCAAATTCATCACATAGATTGTCCATTAATTGATTACAAAATTCAGGCCATTGTCGAGTTCTTAAAACTTTAATCCTTTTGCCGAGTTTGGTTTTCAATAAGAGTTTTCCAAGTTTTAAACTTATCAAAAACATCGATTTATTCTTCATTAAAAACACCCAAACTTTCTGGAATAATCATCAATTATGGACAGGAAATATCTATTTCCTCCATGAGTAGGCACGAGAAGAGGGACCCCAAACATCGGCATGCAAGTATTCAAGCAATTCAAGATTAGCCTGATTGTTTAGGATTAGTTGGAGAGGAACTTGACTCTTTGATGTTTACCATACACACATGATTCGAAAAGACAGAGCATCAAGTTTGTTTTTACCAAAAAAGCCCTTATTCGAAGAATGTCAAGACCTTTAGAGCTAATGTGACCAAGTCTTTTATGCCATAAATCAGTCAAATCATTTGACACAGGATTAGCAACAAAGCATTCAGAATTTGGCACATAAGAATCATGTTTAGCATGTAAGACATAAAGATTTCTGTTCTTTTTCAACTTTTGCAATAATCATAGAACCCCTCATAAGTTTCATAACACCCTTCCCCCATCTTCCTCATAGCCATCATGTTCAAGCATAGCACAGGATATCAAATTATTGGATAAATCGGGAACATGTCTTACATCATTGAGTGTCAAAACATAACCGAGTATCAAGTTTCAAACACAGTACCAACACCAATCACTTGACACTTTTTATCATTAGCCATGGAAAGCAGATCCATTTTGCCTTTGAAGCATAAGTGTTAAACAAATGTTTAAAAGGTGTCATATGGAATGTGCATGCAGAGTCAATTAGCCATTCATGATCATGAAAGCATTTGAAGGCATAGAATTCGAGAACCAGGCAACTCATGCACCATAAACACATCACCCATATGATCATTAGAAGTAGTCAAGTTCACGCGAGTCATTGGTTTGGCTTTTATTGTTACGGTTATTGTTTTGGTTATTGTTACGGTTATTCCTGGGTTTATTGCACTCTTTGATGTAATGACCATGCTCACCACAATTATAGCATTTCTGTTATTCCTAGTCAGAATTAGACCTACCGCTTTTGCTTCTCTTTCTTCCCCGATTTATTGTTATTGTTATTCCCATTTTTATGTTAAAGGTCTACACCGACATGCATAACCTTCCATGACCCTGTTCATTCCCCTTTGATATTTTGGATCTAATTCCTTACTCTTAAGGCCATTAATCACGAGTATCAAGGGTAATAGAGTCTACCATACTTAATGGCGATTTCACATCAAAGATAAGAATCGGGAATGGCATTAAGCAACACAATATGGGTATAATCATCAATGTTTTTATCACCCGATCGACTTTATATCTTGAATCGAGTTTTGTAAAAACATCAAGATTTTCATCCATATCCTTTGTCAAGTCAAGTTTAAATCTAAAAAACTTTTCAAGTAAGAACAATTTGGAAGGTAATGAGGTTTGATAAAGAGTTCTTCCAACTTGTTCCACAATTCCTTGGCACTTGACAACTTGCCAACTTTTCTTAACACGAGAATCGAAAGATTTAGGATAATGGATGAATAAGCAAACTCATCAAGTTGACTTTAATCTCAAAGAAGATCTTTATCGGTATATTTTTGTTCAACGACTTTAAAACATTTTTGTTGAATCAAAATGCCCTTCATCTTTTGTTGCCAAATAGAAAAATCGATTTTCCATTGAAGGGTTCCAAGTGATAACCGAAACACCGGTCGTTATCACGGATATAATCAAGAATATATATCACACACAGATAAGACACATGTAATTCGCAGTACCACAGAAAGTACACCAAGAAATCACAAGGAGCGAGAATCGTGAAGCAATGTAGGTGGACCACACAGAGTCCAAGTAAATGCAACAACAAAATGAGCAAAGAGCAATACAGGACCACACAGAGTCCAACAAAACGAGAAAGCGAAAAAAAGGACCACACGAGTCGAAAGCGATAAGGCCACAGGGTGGATCCCCTCGCACCTCAGGATTCCACTGCGCTCGTGGCACGTGGTCAAGAGGCTTAATGCTTAGGGTTTCCCTAAAACTACTCTTGGCTAAAAATAAAGAGAGAAAGGGAGAAGAGATGAGCTTACTACCGGGAGCAAGTCCTGGTATCGGATCAATCACGAGAGATCACCGGGAGCCAAGAATCACCAAGATTCGGCCAGAACGAAGCACCAACCCACCACGAGGCGGATAGGTGTTACGATACCCTTTATTAGGTATCTATCCGCCTCGAATAGATCGATACACTTAGTACCGAAACCAAAATTACAGACTCGATCGCCTATTAATACAAATATACTCTAGACTCTTGTAGGAAATAAAAATACAACTCAATACAGCAATACAAGAAAATATAACACAAAAGAATATAGAGGTAACAACCCAAAACCGAATATTGAAATTATTCGGCTCGGGACCGATATTCCCTAAACCATTTGTAGTCACCAAAGAATCAACCAGAGAGCCACAAGACAAAGACCCACAAAGGCCACGCCACATAAAGCCCTCGAGAAAACCCAACAAAGATCTTCCAGTCGAACAACCCCAGAAAACCCTAGAAAAGTACCCTCAAACCACAAACCCTATCTCACGAAGAAAACAACAGAGTTTGTCCACAGAGTAGGTGAACTAACAAGAGAACACTCGGATCTCACGAAACACCCACAAATCACACGGAAATATCACGAGAGGGTGAGATTTCTAGAGAGAGGAAACGAAACCAGGAGCAATCGAGAGTTCGAGAGAGTAGAGAGAGAAAGTAGAAGATCGGATAATGAATTAGGGTTTGGGTTAGGGCACCTTTTAAAGGATTAACCAACTACTGGGATAAGGAAGCAAGATCGGACGGACGAGATCGGGAGATAGGATCCGCGGACATAATATTCGGATCCATAATCCGAACCGAGAACCCGAAAGCACAAAGGATTTGGATCACACATTGGATTTGGTTGCATAAATGGGTGCATTTGTGGGCCTTGGATCATTAATAAATGGACTACACAAAATGGGCCAATAATATTAACAATCCTTCAATATATTAGATTAAAATAATATGTATAAAATGATATCGTTATTATATTCATCAGATTCATCTAGTACATTATAACAACAAATTATGGAACAAGAAATGAATTAGAAGATCTAATAGCTTGTATTATTTTTTTTTTTTTTGAAAGGGTAATAACTTGTATTTTTAGGGCCCTGTATTTTGGTGAAAGAATTTGGCAATAAAGTAATGTAGTTTTTGTTTTGTGAGAGAATTTTTTTAATGTAAAAATAATTTTTTATACTTTTTGTTTGGTTAGCAGCATAATGTTAAGTTATATATATTTTGAATGTAAGAAAAATATAAGATATATATTTATAATAATATAAAATTAGATAATGTTGTGATGTTTATGTATAATCCCATTTTAACTTGGAAAATAAAATTGCTTTAGGAAATGGAGATACAAATAAAGATTTATTCAGAAGATATTTTTTTGTCCCGAATGAATCCAAACACACTGCATGTTTCCAACTGAATTGTACTGTCATTTTCATTATTTACTCAATAAATTAATTACTTGTAACTCAAAATAACTAATTGTCCTTTAATTGTAATAAGCTCGTATTTAAAATAAAGATGTGGTCTTATGTGAGACGGTCTCATAAATTTAGATTCATGAAACGGATCATAGTATCATACAAAGTACAAAAAACATGTGTATTTTTATGTATTTGGGTTTGAGTTAAAATTTTATTTACATATAGGATTCGTCTCATGAACAACCATACGAAAACCGTCTCATACAAGTTTTGCCTAAAACAAATCTTGTTTCATATAATTAATTTTATTGTGAAAAAAAGAAGTTGTATTCAATAAGATATTGAAAACGTCAATACGTGTACACTTTCCCATTGGAGGGTGGAGAAGAAAACATCAATACGGTTTTGTTTGAATAATTATTATTATTGATGTCAATGTGATTTAGAAAGTCTACATATATACTACATATTATAAATAATTACGTGAATTTAATTTATATTATAGTCCACAAAGTACATAATTTGACCACATACTTGGGTCATATTAATCATCAGTATTATATGAATCATGGAAAATTGTAAAGCAATCGAAAGTGGAATTTGGTGTTATACTTTTGTTTTATACAAAATATATTTATATCAATTACGTAAAAATAGTTGACAATTTTCCTATATACATATTTTTTTATATTTTAATTATAGATCTCATAAATATCTGGGAGATATTTACTTTGACTTAACAAATTAATTAGACATCATCAAATTATATTTAATTAATTAGACTTTTTTCAAGTTGGCAAGTAGATCAATTCTATTTGCCCAAAGAAGAATGAGAAATCAACAAAAATTAACTTAATTATTTATTGATGCTTTCGTAAATCGCAATAATTAATTAACCAGGTCCTATATAAGATGCATCGAGTACCGTACAATTTAGTTTTGTAATCTATATATTATTATACAATTTCTCGTGACATCATTATCGTGATTAAGTTATTTGATAACAATTATAATTTATTAAAAGTAATAATATTAAATGGTATGAGATGTTGGCTGTTTTTTTTTTTTTTTTTTTGAAGGGAAAATTATATTAAATAACTAGAAATTGTCTAGTACAAAGTGAGACAAGAAATCGGGGAGAATTCCATGAGGTTGCTTTACAGGAAGAGCATTTAGCGTAACTAGCAAACTCATGGGCGTAACGTGTTCTCCGACCTAGGAATCCAATAAAATCCAAAAGAAGCAAAAGATTTACAAAGACAAACAACCTCGGCCAAAATAGGCGCAATGTCCCGTGACGGAGAGCGAGATATCTTTAGCGGCAGAATGACTAGCGGAGTCCCCTAAGAATGAAAGATCGTGAGATTCATCGAGGTGGTCATGGGATCGCCTCACGGAGCGCAAGAGCTTCGGCGATTTCGGATTATAGGTGCGGGAAGCTTTTTGCGAAGCTTCAAAAGAAAAGAGCCATCGCTTTTTTGGATGAAAATACCTATCCCCCGCACACTTATTCGACATTGATATGGCACCATCAAAGTAGACATGTGTACCAGGGGGCTTTACGTAGGACGGTATTCGAGAGGCGTGCGAAGGTCTTTCGGGCCACCCCATGTCTTTGAATGGAAGGAGGTGAGAAGGTTGCCCCACGAGGTAACAATAGCGATCGGAGAGGGGGTGGTCTTCAAAAATCTTTCTATTGCGGTATGCACCAAATGCCATCACGGATAACCGCGAAAAATTCGACACATTTGATGGAGATTCTATGATAATATCACGAGCCCATAAAAGAAGCTTCCATTGGCGATAATGAAGGATCGGGAGATCCATACGGCCAGGTGCCATGTGCATACCGCATGGCAACCGGGAAGGAAGGAAGAAAAGGTGCGATGTAGACACATCGGGTGAATTGCACAAAGGGGCAACAATTGTCAGTTTGGATGTGGCGGCGGGCAAGATTTTGCGGAACTGGGAGAGTATCAGTTAGAAGTCTCCACAAAAAATGAGCGATACGGGGCGGGATTCGGAGTTTCCAAAGTTTCTTCCAAATGGGTGATGTACAGTCTAGAGTTTCCCATGACAAAGTGTCCCGATTCGACATTGATTTCAGTAACGGCTACGTGATAGGCGGATTTAACGCTGAATTTTCCATTTCGACTATGATACCAGCACCATTGGTCGTTCAGTTGGGATGAGCTTACGGGGATCGAGAGAATGAGAGCGGCTTCTTCTTCAGTGAACATCTCATGCACTAACGGGATGTTCCACCGGTTTGAGTTGATATCCACAAGATCGAGAGACGAGTGGCGGCGTGGATTAACACCATCGGATCGGTGATGTGATGTGATTCGGAATGGAGGTTTAGGCGGCCATCGTCGCCCCAAATTTTTGTATTTCTACCGAGTGAATTTTTTTAAGGCAGCCAGCAAAAAGGATAGGCCTACTATCAATAATGCTACGCCAAGACCATGATGGACGGTGGTTTAATTTGGCCTCCAAGAATGGAACTCCATTGTGATATTTAGCCGAGGACTCGAGCGATGGCGAAGTCGGATTCGTGAGGAGCCGCCAAGCTGTTTCGCTAGAAGGGCCAAATTGAAAGCCCGAAAATGCCGAAACCGAGACCACCATCTTTTTTGCTTCTAGTCATGGTTGTCCATTTCGTCCAACGAATTTTTTTCTTTGGAGTTTGAATTATCCCACCAAAATGAGGTAACCATAGATTGAATATCGGAAATGGCGGTGTTCGAAAAGCAGCGACTCTCAAGCATAAGCGGAATAGCTTGAAGCACTCGATTTAATAAGGATTTCTTTCCCACTTTCGAAAAATTGTAATTACGCCACCCATGGAGTCACGCCAAATGCGATCCTTAATGAAGCCGAAAATTTCTTTTTTATTTCGCCTACAACACTCGGAAGACCAAGATATTTCCGTGCGAATTGACTTGGTTGAATCCGAGAATATTGCAAATGGCAAAGCGAGAATCATTCGAGGCGTCCGGTGAGAAATATACGCATGATTTGTGCAGGTTAACAAGTTGGCGGATACCCGTTCGTATAGGTTGGATAGCGTAACGCAGGTGGCGGGCCTCTTCGTAGTAGCACGACCAAATATTAGCGTATCATCGGCAAAAAATAGGTGAGAAATGGATGGAGTCCCGACCGATAGCTATTCTGGATTTTGCGGCATCTTTGTAAGTCTGCAATATACAAGAAAAAACTTGAAAGCGAGATAATGAATAAATATGGTGAGAGGGGGTCTCTCGACGGATTCCCCTATGTGGCGTCAATTTACCAAATTGAGAACCATTAAGCAAGAAAGAAAAAAGATACGCGGTCGAGATACATCTCATAATCAAATCCACGAAAGGGGTGGGAAGCCTAAAGCCTTGACATGGTTTTTGCACAAAAATCCATTCAATTCTATCAAAAGCTTTACTCATGTCGAGCTTAATAGACATAAGGCCGAGTGGAGGATGGGGCTTTGGTTTTCATGTGGTGGTGGATTTCATGTCTTTGAAGGACATTGTCGGTGATGGCGTAGGGAACAAAAGCGGATTGCGATTCGAGAGATAGATAATATCGGGAGGACCGATCAATTACATTTGCTAGGACCTTAGAAGCAAGTTTGTATAAAACATTGCAAAAGGCAATGGGTCGAAATGGGTGATGAGCTCGGGGTTCTTGACCTTGGGGATAAGCACAATATGAGTATGATTGATATTGTGATCGGATACATTATTGTTTAAAAAGTTAAGCACAAAAGACACAACATCGGGACCAACAATATGCGAATTTTTGATAAAAACGGGACTCATACCGTCGGGGCGGGGCTTTTAAAAGGATGCATGCTCTTGAGTGCTTTGACGATTTCACTCTCCGTATGCGGTTTAAGTCAATAATTGTAACATGGTTGGAGGAATTCTCAGACGGAGTCTAGCGAGGGCTTCGGCTATGTCACTTTCGGATGGGCTGGATGATTCGAAGATGGCACCAAAATGGTTTAAGATGATTTTTTCCATACCATCAATGGAGTCCTGAGAAACGCCTGACTGGTCTTTCAAATGAGCAATATGATTAGTGGACTTCCTTTTGTTTGCATATGAGTGGAAAAATTTGGTATTTCGATCCCCTTCCTTATACCAGTGCAATTTTGCTCGTTGTTTCCATTTGATGTCCAATTGATCCAAGGAATTTTCCAATTGATTTTGCAGCTCAGAAATTTCATCTTTTATATTGGCAGTGATTGGGCCTTTCTTAAGGGATGAAATTTTGCGCTTCAGATCATCAACCGTTTTGTTAAGATCTTTATGGTTCGAACAACTCCAATTCATAAGACCAATGGCGCAATCCTTAAGTTTCAGCGGAGTGGGTTCGGGGTTCTGCTCCCACTGGTCTCTAATCACTTGCTCGCAATCTTTGGTACGGATCCAATGTGCTTCGAAACGGAATACACGACGTCTATTTATTTTTTCCATGGGTGGGCGGTGGCATCGGATTTGAAGGTGGATGATGGAATGATCAGAGAAGAATGACGGACAATGATAAACTCGACTCCACGGGAAAATATCATGCCAAAGAGAGTTGCATACGGCCCTATCAAGTCGGGCCCGTTGAGTGTGGGGGGCGACTCGCAAGCGGCTCCAGGTGAACTGATTACCCTCGAAGCCCAAATCAAACATATTGAGAGAGTTAAGAGTGTCTCTGAAAAGATTCATCTGCCAATATGCGCGGGGTTGGGAGCCCTGAAATTCGTCTTGGCATAGAACTTCGTTAAAATCTCCGCACATTACCCATGGGATTTCAGGCGATGATTGGAGATTTAAAAAATCTTGCCAGCTTTGACGTCGAAGGCTCACAGCAGGCTGACCATAAACGCCGGTGAAGCGGAAGCTATGATTATGAAGTTCCGTATCAACATCTATGTATCTATCCGAGTAGCCTCTAAGGGACACCACAATATCCTTGCTCCAGAGAAGGGCTAGGCCACCCGAGTGGCCTCGAGCATCCACAGAAAAACCAAAGAAATTAAAAGACTGCTTGAGGTTTTCAATAACTGGTGAATTACACTTGGTCTCACATAAAAACACCAGCTGGGGAGATTTACTACGGATGGTATTCCGCAGTTCTTGAATTGTCCGGGGGTTCCCCAGGCCCCGACAATTCCAACATATGATACTCATGGCGATCGGCGGGATTGGCCCTCGCCAATCTCCGCCGTTGAAGAGATTTCCGCGGTAGAAGCAACTGAGGTACTAGCTTGGAGGGAAGGCTTGCTTTTCTTACCAACAATTTCAATGGGGATATCGGAAAGGGGGCCTATGGTGTTGAAACTGGCTGGGAGCTTCCGTTTTGATTGGGTGTTCAGCTTAATGGGGTTGTTTGAGGGTAGAGCAAGTTTTCTCTTGATATTTATTATTTTTCGGGCTACTTTTCGGGCTGGGGTATCAAGATCCATTTGGACAGGGACAAGAAACGGGCTTTTTGGGGTGAGAGGGGAGTGTGAACGGGGCGAGGAGGTCGTATTTTGGTGTGGGGGCGGTGCAACAGTGATTGTGGGAGGGTCAAATGGGGGTTGTGATTGGAGAGAGACAAGAGTATTAGATGTAATGATTGGATGACCAGATGTAGTGGGCTTCGGTGGAGGTGGGGAATTGGGTATGGAATTTATGATTGGTGTAATTATGAGAGAATCTTGTAGGAGTGTGGTATTTGGGTGGGGGTTATCAGAATTTGAAGTTGGGACTTGGGTTTGAGGTGGGACGTGTCTTGGAGATATGGGTTGCATGGTTAGAGGATGGGTGGAGTTTGTGGTTTGGAGGGTATGTGGGTCTGGGGGACTATTTGGGGAGTTAGAATGATTTGCTGTGAAAGAGTGGTTTGCTGTGAAATAGGGATTGATGGGTTTTGCGTGCGGGGGCCGGAGAAGGGGTTAGCAGGTTGAGGTGCACGAAGCCATGGTCCGTAAAGGGGACGGGCATCGATGTCGAGAGGGTTTAAGATTTTTGATTCGCACTCGCGATCTCCGTGGCCAATAATACCGCAATGATAGCAGAAGTTAGGCAAACGTTCGTACTTCACGGGGATGGTATAATTAGTGCCGCTTATAGAAGTCTTCACCACCCTTCTCAACGGTTTTGAGATGTCCAGGTTGACCCTTATGCGAAGGAAACGTCCAATAGCAGATCCATCTGAGTCAACTTCCAAATCCATGAAAGATCCAATAGTATTCCCAACAGTCATGGCAAAATTCCTATTCATCAAGCCGATTGGGATATCGTGTAGCTGGATCCAAAACGGGCAGAGTTTGATGTCCATTTTAGATCCAACCTGGTCAGCCGTTGCTTCCGTTAGGAGGAGGAGCGATTTATCAAAGAGCCACGGTGCGCCTAAGAGAATTTTCTTCTTGTCAACGAGATTGCGGAATTGAAATAGGACGGTATTGTCGCTTAGAGGTTTGCATGAAAGGCCGTGACGGGGGTTCCATAATCGTTTGAACATGGATGATATGGATTCGAAGTTTATTGTGCGAGGGGAGAGGACCTGGCCGATGAGGTTGAGGGGGTTGTTGATTCCATCTTGTATGAGGGAGTCGGAAGGGATCTCAACGTTTTCATCAGCATTAAGGGAAAGATTGGCGTATAGGTTGGAGAGTTCGTCGGACATGGTAGGAGGAAGAGGCGCTAAAACTGAGTCTGAGAGATTCCAACAATGAAACAGGACGGTCGACCCACGGGAGTGAAACCTGCAAAGACTGAAGAAAGCAAAAGAGAAACAAAGGGTAAAGGAGTGAGAAGCAGACGGAAGAAGAGGAAGAACTGACGGGAAGAAACAGAGCAGAGACACACAATCAAGGAGAAGCTTGACCGGAGAAGCTTGACCACACGGCTTCCGACAAGGAGAGCACGCGGGCACAAAACCACTACTCGCGGTTTCCCACAAAGGAGAGCACGCGGAGGACAGCAAGTTGAGATGTTGGCTGTTAGGGTGTTAAATTGAATTAATTAGTACTGCATTTTTATTATTATTTTTTTGAAATATTTACTTTAATTCCCAACCACTTGGAATATATATACCTCCTAAAACCTTGGGTTATATTTATTCTTCTCTCTTTTTTTTTAATTATTGATAATTTGTTTTTATTTTGGTTTTTCTTTTTTGTCTTAAACGAAAAGTAAACTTATGCTCTTTCTCCAACAGCTGTGGGAGATTATAAATGATCTGTCATATACCCAAGTTGCAAAATTTAATTTTTTAATACGACTTGGTAAATTCCATAGCACTTATTAATAATTTAAAAATATTGCAGATACAAGTAGGTTTTATTTAAATTGTATAATTTTTAAGTTAATTAATTACTCATATTAATTTATTTTAACCTCTGTTGATCTAATTTTCATGGTACTTTGTGCGACTTTTTGTAACTACAATTTGTCAATTATAAGTAACTATTTGCTCTAATTAGAGCTCTTAATTTGATCTGGTCCGATTAGCCCGGTTTTTTTTCGAGCGAGTTGTAATATTCCAGCACGAAAAATACCGGGCCTTAAATAGTTGGCCCGATATTTTCAGCGTATTTTTCTTTCTCAGGTCGGGTTGGACTACGAAATGAAATGACAATTTACTATTTGATTCAACCGCCCAATTTCCTTTTTTCCCTTTGTGTTTGACACCTCTAGCTGTAATGATGATTCTAGTCTTCATTATTGCTTATGTGCGTGTCCAAGTTGCTTACAAAAATTTCTCCATTACAAATAGGTTTTTGTCTTAGTATTTGATTGAAGTTATTTTGGTTGAAAAAAACAAAACAAGATTTAAACAAGAAAATCGTGTTTTAGAAACTAGTCAAATGGCTGAATCTATTGGTGTGACGAGACTATGTTTTGAGATATAACTCACGGGTAGAACAATTTATTTCTACTCTGATTCGTGATTTTCTTGGCTATGTCATTTATATTGGGCTAAAGATCGAGTTTCAAGAGAAAATTGGACATTGGTCGAGTGGTTAAAAGCTCCTGTCAGGCCTGGAGGTTTAGGTTTGATTCCCATCACCATCCGCCCATCCCCCTCCCATATTATTAGAGCTAGCAAAAGCTTGGGCTGAGCTGGCCCAACCCCAGTCCATCGAGTCAATACTTAAAATCGGGTCAGGTTGGGCCGACTCGAAAATTCATCGGGCCGCTGATTTCCTCAGACCAACCAAGTTCAAACACACATTTTTACACATAAAATATGTCAGGTCGATCGGGCCATTCAGGCCGGGCCAAGTAGGTCCAGTCCATTTTGGACCCAGCCCAGCCCATTCTCTGGCTTGTCAGGCCGGCCCACAAACCGGGCTAAAAATTGCCTGCTCTACAGTCTAACATGTTATGCATTCAAATATGCATAAAAAAAGAGCTATCATAGCTAATACTACTACATATTGGGCTTTGGGATTCTCAAGTAAAAAACTAAAATTATACCTATTGGGCTTGAAATTGGGCTTTATATATACACATTTAAAAACTGAAGATTACATTGAGTCCAGTAACAATTTGAAGTATCTCATTGGACCCATATCCAAATTTTCTTTTAAGTGAGTTTTGTCAAAGAAAATGAGATATACATGTGGGCTCAATATGCACAAAATTTACCACCACTAAATTTTCTGGAATATTAATCCAATCTAGATATAAATGAAATAGTGCGATTTGAAGTCAAAAATATTTATTTCTTAATTCGTAGAATTAGTCGATAATATCACTTCTATTCATAAATGAGCTTTAATTTGGCTCAATTCAAAATATTTTACTGGATTGGGCTGATTCTACATAGGTGTGTCATTGATGTGGAATTATAATTGAGGAAATACCACAAAATACCCCGATTTTTGAAAAAAGACAAAAATACCACCCTATCACTAATCTACCCCATTTGGTCCTAAACTTCTCAAATATACCCACCACTTTACTTTTCTTATTAGGTTTTTACCCCGAGAATATCTCCAATGACGCACGCCGCACTTCCCGGTGGCCACGAGACCCGAACTAGCCACCGCCCGAGGCAACGAGACCGGATAATGGCGGTTATAGTGACAACAATGAATTCGCTAACAAGTGGTCGATTAGAAGCCGATGAGTGGGGACAACGGTGCATCCGCTCCAGAGAATCGGAACCACCCGGCATCTGCGAGGCCACTCCTCTCGATCTCGAAGCCTTCTTGGGTCGTCGGAATCGAGGCATGTATTTCTTTAATTTCCCCCCTTTTTTCCACAGTTTTATTGGTTAGAATTTTGGTAATGGAAAAAAAAGTATAAAGATTGCAACCCACATAACAAATTTGGGGTGTGTTTGGAATGAAGGATTTTGTTGTACGTTGAATTTTTAATAGGGAAGATGATAGAAATTGATTTTTTTTTACAGATGAATTGATTTTTAGATTTTTGTAAAGTTTCTTAGCACATATTAGGAATCGCGGTCGTGTCGAAGAAGATGATAAATGTTTCGAACTGGGCGACGAGGATTGGGGTGAAGATTTTGTGGTTGATTTTGAGTTTTCATCCGATGGGGTGAGGCTCTACAACTGTTTGATGAAATGTCGAGCGAAGACTCAGACGTTAAACCCAATTTTCTGTGTTCTTTTATTATTTTGTGATTTGAAATTTTTCGTTTGTTTCGATGTTGTTTCGAAGTTGTTTCTTTTATGTTTCGTATTTCCATTTATTTGTTCTTTTTATTGTTTTTGATTTGTTGTGTTATGTATCCGATTGTGTATCTTTTTTATTTCTTTTGTAGTGAATGTGGGCTTTTTGTTGTTTGTTATGCCGAGCATTTTATTGGTGGGAAGGTTATGGACGTCGAAGCATTTGAGATAGAGAATGAACATGCTGAGGCTCGGTCATCCGCTTCACAATTATGCTAAGTTGAAGCTCGCAAAATGGTGATGACGATGACAACGACATTGAGTTTTCTACCTCCACTTCCTAATGATTTTAGAGAATTATTGTTATGTAAATTGTAATGATGATGTAATCGGTTGAAACATGTAAGAAACATAAATGAAACATGTAAGAAATAATTGTGAAACGGGGATCATGTGATAAAAGTTTGTAGTAAATTGCTTTTAAATTTAGAGAAATGGTGTAGTTTTTCCCATATACTCTTCTTTTTTTTTTGTCATCCTTGTAAATGTTGATCTTTGCTTCATTTCGATGTCGCATGTCTAATCTTGAACTAAAGATCTCACGTACTCTAGCAAAGTTGTTCTTAGTAAGTCTTTCCTCGCTACAAGTTGATGTATTCAATAATTCTACAATGTTGGAAGTTAATACAAAGTATTTTTGGTCTAACAGTGGAGTCGTGTCCATTTTTCGTAGCCGATGATGGACAAGTAAGCTCAAATTTTCTCGAATTGAATTTGTTGTTCCAAGATTTCGTTTGGAGTCTTTGAATGTGCGATCCATTGGAATCAGTATTCTTGTGATTTCAAAGTTGGTATACTCTCTATTTTCTTCCCGTTGTCCATTGTGGCATGACACAACTGAGATTTTCTCTATGCAACTGTGGAATTCAATGAAAAGTTGGCTAAGTAAAACATATAAGAAACATAAATGAAACATGTATGAAACAAAGTTAAAACAAAAAACATGTTTAAAAAACAACAAATAAACAAAAAAGAAACCAACGCAAAAAAATCGGAAAATGGGTATATTTGTCCAAATTCAGCGGAAAATGGTATTTTGTCCAAAATCAACGGAAAATGGACATTGTGCGAGAGATTGAGCATCCAAAATCGGGCATTTATGTCCTTTTCCCATTATAATTCTTTAGGATTTAAATCTAGTTCTTGGGCCGACGCTCGTCCACCTAGTGTTGAAATTGGGTAACACGGCAGCCCAGTTGAAGCCAATGAGCCTGGAAAACAAAACCCAGATTGGATTAGCCCAATTTGTTTAACAAAGCCTTATATTGAAATATCTGAGAAGAAAACACTAAACTAGGCTTAGGCTTAGGCCCTTGGTCCAAGTTGCTGATTGCCTTTTTTTAACGTAATTTTAATATGTTCCCAATTTATCCGAGTTTTTCTACTTTACTCAATAAACTTTAAATTGTTCCATTTTACCCCTCAACTTTGTAATTTGTTTTACTTAACCCATAATTTGCAAATTTGCCCCTCTTTGTTAGTGAATTATCAGAACTATTACATCTCGTACAATTATTCGGATCAATTTTCTCTCAAAATATACTCATTGTTAGTCAATATACAAATAATATTATATACAAAGTGGCGGATCCAAAAATTAGTAGTAAGGTGGGCTAAGAAGTAAAAATTTCACTACAATAAAAATGGGGACAAGGATAAAAATGCCCAACATTCTAGAAAAAAGGACATTTGTATGCTCCCTCATCTTTTTTCGAATATTTTTACGCTCCCGCCAATTTTCTGGATTTTTTTTTTGCGTTGTTGTTTCAAGGTTTTCTCAAACATGTTTAATCTAATAAACTTTTAGTGAAAACATCGACAACGCATAGAAACAACGAAGAAACAATAGAACAATATTAAAAACTATATAGAAACAATAAAAACAATATAAAAACAATATAAAAAACTTAAAGATATGTATAAAAAAATACAAAGTTAGTGTATGGCAAAACAATATCATAACACAAAGTTAATGACCAATGGCCATCTATGTATCACAAAATAGAGATCGACGGGTGGAATTGGGAAAAAGTACAGTGAAATCAATTTGGATTGTTAGTTGTTATTTGTTAAATATTTCTACACAAGAAAGAGAAGTGGGTTTGGTAAATTGTGGGTTGGGCTAATATAATAAAAACAATTAGTAAATATCTTTCATAAAGGAGCTTTTAAAAATTTTGCACTGGGCTCACCTAGTGTTGCCCTTGAATAAATCCGCCTACGATTATATAATAGTAAATTTCATCAATAAACCTTTGTGATATCATTTTCACAAATCAAAAAATAATATAACCATAAATATTAAGGGGTAAGTTTGAAAATTATAGGTTAAATGCAACAATTAGCAAAGTTGATGTAGTAAAGTAGAATAAATTAAAATTAAGTAGGTAAAGTAGAAAAATCCCCATAGTTTGGGGGCAAACTAAAATTACCTTTTTTGTCCCCACGCGTAATGAATAATATGTGGGGCGAAAAGGAAAACGAAAAAAACATATGTAATTCGTAACCCACTCATGACATGTATAAAATATGATTAACTAGTATATTATGAAGACATAAATAGGATTATTACAATCCAGTTATACCTCACAAAATCTACACATATATTTAACTTAATCAAATTTGACAATTCATGTTTCACACAAAAAAATCCAAGTCAGATTTTTTTATATCATTTCTTGTTTCATTTGGTAAATGATAATTACACAAATAACATCATCTTATATTGTGATATCAATATAGTGTATGAAACATTAGATGAAATAAAAAGTATAACCAAATATCCCGTGTAATAAAAAGGGCATACCAACTCAAGATTATCTAAAATTTAAGTAAAGTCTATCCATAAATTAATAAATTTAGGTCATATATATATATATGAAATTTTGATACATTGTAATAATGTTCCATTAATAATCTTTCACTGACACCACATAAATACATAATTTACTTTACCCCTTGTCATATGATGACGTCACATCACTTTAATTTATTTTTTATTTCTCATTTTTGCCTTAGACATAATTCAGGTGATGTGCTTTGAAAATGAGTGAGAAATTCACCATAAATAGCAATACCTGAGAGTAGTCAGGTTATTATTTATTTAGGCATAGTAATAAATGTAAAAAAAAGTGATCGGCATTCAATTTGGATTCTCCTTTTGAAGATTCAATATTCATGCAACCATATTTTCACAAACTTTGAAAAAAAATTGATACTTTTAAGGTTTATTATTCAATATTTTTATTTTTTTTTCCTCTTGGCTGATTACATTATAAATTGATAGTTTATTCAACAGTAAATAAAGAAGTACGTAAAAAAATTGAAATGATTATGTTGTATTCGACTTTGCTCTGAAAATATAAAATATACTAGCATGAATAATTAAATTTATCATCATTCAAAAGGAAAATTCAAATAAAAAAAATATTTAATACTAACACTATATTGAGGTTCAACATGTTTAATTTTTTCCATACTAATTTATACACAAATCCAATTGCTCCCTAATATATATTGAGTAGATTTTAAGTGGAATACAAAATAGGGATAATTAGAAAGAAAAAAAAATGAATTTTAGGCTAATTGCAAAAATTTCCAGAGATTTTCGAAAATTAAAAAAAATTTATTTGAAGTTTGATTCCGTCGCACTTCATTCATAAGCAAAACATATTTCAAAACTTCCCCTAATATTATAGAAATACTATAATTACCCCCTTATATTAAGGCTTTGATGATGGAGTTTTTTATAATCTTTAGATTTTTTTGTAATTAGCCCTAATCTCAGGAGTTTATTGTAATTATCCCACAAAACGCCAAACAAATTACAAAAGCAGGATGTAAAATATATACATACATATATACATACACGTAGAGAGAGAGATGGGCTGAAATATAAATAAAGAAGAGAGAGAAAGAAGTACACTGCTCGTCTTTTATTTTTTTATATTTTCTTTTTAATTATTTTTCTAACTAACAGAGACGCAGAGAAATGGAGGGTGGGGCTCAACCGGCGGACACCGTGATGTCGGACGCACAGCCGCCGCCGCCGCAGCCTCCAATCGATCACATACCGGCGACGCTCAGCCACGGAGGCCGATTCATCAATACGATATCTTCGGTAACATCTTCGAGGTCACCTCTAAATACAAACCCCCAATCATGCCAATCGGTAAAGGCGCATACGGCATCGTTTGGTACCAAAACGTTCCCATTCTCTTTGTCCTATTTCGATAATTACTTATACCTGCGTTAATTTATTTATTTATTTTTTTCAATTTCTTTTTGAAAAGCTCTGCTTTGAATTCGGAGACGAATGAGCATGTGGCGTTGAAGAAGATAGCGAATGCTTTTGATAATAAAATTGATGCGAAGAGGACTCTGCGTGAGATCAAGCTTCTTCGACACATGGATCATGAAAACGTCTGTTACTTTTTTATGTGCATATAAGTGTTATTTTTCTGAGAATTATTTGTTGTATCACTGCGAATTTGACCTCACATTCACATATGTGTATATATATATTTTTTTTAATGAGGCGTAAGAGATTTTTTTGAGTAGATGTCGTGAATGAAAGACTTGATGCTTTAATTTCTTAGATTGTTTCATGCATTATTATTTATCATGCTATATTGATGAAAGCAAACTATTCGATTGAAGAAACTATTTTTGCCTCAAAGAAATAGACATGTTCACACAATTTTTGACGGTTTTTTGTACGTTTGTGCACATGAATTTGATCTAATCATTAGAATGTGCTTTCATTTATTTTGTTTTATTATTTTTTATCTGCTTTTTTGTTTCTCCATTTTGGAGTCTACCAAAACTGGACAGAATAGCAAATTTGCCAACAAATAGGTTTTTTTCTCAGTCGTCTTTCTGTTTTGGAAGTTACAGAAGGTATGAAATGTTATTGGTCAAAAAAGACAGAAGAAATCTGTTAGTGATCACTGCCATATGTATTGGAATATTTGTGTTTCTGTGTGTGTATGATGTGCAAATGTGATTTAGTAGTTGGCATGAGATATGTATTCAACTAGATGAGTTTGTTAGAGAAAAAAGTTTGCGGATCTATTTTTTCCTGAAAAGTTTCTTTTTAAGAGAAAGATTCATTATTATCTTTTCCCAGAGGAAGAACGAACTTTATAGTTTATAGTTTAGTTTATGCTCTCCGAAATAAATGGAGTTTAGATAAGTTGTTACATGACACGTGGTAGCCCGCCTTTGGTTAGTTTAGCATACAAGTAAGTATGTATTGAGGAGATTAAATTTTCCGATTAAGGGTATACTCTATTACGTAACAGAGTACTAGTCACAGGTGTCAGTCTTGTTGCTGCTTGAGTGTCATACCAACTTGCTAAATTTGTCCTGCAACATTTTTTTCTCATCATTTTGCATTCCAACTTTCTATTTCTACAATTTATTGTAACTTCTGCATGCCGTCTCATTTTGGCGCCAGCTTGTTAACAGTCAGAATTTATGATACTAATCTAAAGTAGTTGACAGATATTTTGTTATTGATTACCACTCAAGCCTTTTGGAAGAAAAACTGAACACCAGGTACTTTTCACGAGCATGTTTCTAATCATTTAATGCAAATATTATTTGCCACAGGTTGTTGCAATCCGGGATATAATTCCGCCGCCTCAGAGGGAGGCATTTAATGATGTTTATATTGCATATGAACTTATGGACACTGATCTCCACCAAATCATCCGTTCAAATCAAGCATTGTCAGAGGAGCACTGCCAGGTTCTATCTTAAATTCTAGTCTGAAAAGTTGTACATACATTAAGAATTGCTGCTTCTTTAATGCAAGAATTAGTTTCAGTGTTTTTGCACAATCATGAAATTGTTTCTTCTGGTTCATATGGAAGTGACAGGGTGTCGTGTATCTCATTATTTCTTTAAACTACTTAATTGTTCTTTTTTATAGAACTTTAGCTAAATTCATTTGGAACTGACAATTGTAAATCTATTTTCCAAAGCTAGTCAAGAGTATCAAGATTTAACTAGAGGGTGCAAATAATATTGGCCTTGATTACGAGAATATAGGTCTTAAGATATTGTCCAACGCTTATTGAAACTTTTTTTTACCGACAAAGTATGCATACATGTTGAGTAAATCCCTTTTTTAGATTACTTCGATTCATCTAAACCAGAAAAGAAAATACCTAAATTTATGAGAATTTATAACTGCTCCATTTTACGTCCTTTATGATTATTATTCCTTATGTAGCAAAATTGTTGAATAGGTCTGTTGAACGTAATTAACTTGTTTCTATACCAACTGGCATATATTTTACCTTTCTACCATGTGTCATTGCTTTAACCGATGTTGTCTTACACTATAAAATTGTCCTTTTTCCCTAGCTTTTAGACTTTCATAACTACACACTTGTCTTTTTATTAATGTTGCCTGTGTCCGTTGTTCTCTGTCATGTTTGAATTTACGAACAATGGGTCGGTTATATGGATCACATCACGTCATCGTTTATGGTCAAAGGTCATTGTGTTATTTATTTCTAGATATAACATGTCTTTTTTAATAGTTTCCTTTCAGTTCCTTTTAGGTCTTCTCCTTCCAATAAATGTTTGCATTTATTGTACTAAAATCTTCTTGTTAATAGCTGTTTTTTTGTGTTTGTACAGTATTTCTTGTATCAGATTCTTCGGATTGAAGTATATACACTCGGCAAATGTTCTGCACAGAGATTTAAAACCTAGCAATCTTCTCTTGAATGCAAATTGTGACCTCAAGATATGTGATTTTGGATTGGCACGTGTCACATCTGAAACTGACTTTATGACGGAATATGTTGTTACAAGGTGGTATCGGGCGCCAGAGCTGTTGTTAAATTCATCTGATTATACTGCAGCTATTGATGTATGGTCAGTCGGGTGCATTTTCATGGAATTGATGGATCGGAAGCCATTGTTTCCGGGTAGAGATCATGTGCACCAGTTGCGTCTTTTGATGGAGGTATCTTTTTTTTTTTCAATGTCAGAAGTTATATTGGTACTTGGAGAATTATTGTTGTTGTTTGCGTCTTCTTTTCCGTTACTTCATATTCCCAGGTTAGTATGATCGTTTTCTACCCCGTTGGGGATCACAGTCAACCATTTGAAAGCTGTGTTCCTGAATATACTACCCTGGTTTCGATGACCCCTATCAAGAGTTCTTGATCCTCCCCAAATAGATGAATCTGGATATGTGAAATCATTAGGTTTGGTGATAAATCTTCATGGCTAGATAGTAATTTATTTTATTGAACGTAACTTTAAATTTTGTAGAGTTATTGTTATTTAAATTAAATACGTAAAACAGTTCGATGCAGTGATCCACTCGCTTGGCAATTAGGACTGTTATAACGTGGAAACTAAACATACTATGGAAAAGCCTTCTTTTTTTTTCATACTAAATGTTTTTCTTTGCTCTTTTGTCAAGCATGTTCCTCTAGTCCATTAGGTCTATTTCCAATGTTCACCATTATCTTAGCCATTTCTGAACCTTGAGAACCATGCATTGCTGATGGTGCTTGTCCATGAGTGGTTGGAGATCTTTATTAAATGTGACTGGGGTTGGGGAAGGAAAAATTTTACACTTGATTGTCCCAAGGATCAAATCATGATGGCGGGTATTGACACTCTATCAGTGTATTATTGCCCCAATTCTTTTTGTCCTGGTAAAACAGACGACACTGCAGTAAGTGTAATTATTGCATTGGTGTCTAAGATTATGATTAATTTTTGCACTTAATGGAACATATTTCCTCCAGGTTAATTGAGTGGGATGATTTGAACTGGCATTTAATGTTGAATCAACTTTCTAAGGAGGGTGACATTACTTGAATATACCCTTAATGGAAGTAGGAATCTTTCTGTTTTATATTA
This sequence comes from Rehmannia glutinosa, assembly GCA_016081115.2. Lineage (NCBI taxonomy): Eukaryota > Viridiplantae > Streptophyta > Magnoliopsida > Lamiales > Orobanchaceae > Rehmannia > Rehmannia glutinosa. Next base: position 97,634 of record JABTTQ020001267.1, read on the forward strand.
GATGTCGTCATTGTTTTCACTTGATTGAAAAATGTTCAATTCGGTTTTTGGGATCGTATTTAATTCAAAGTAGTTGGATTGTGCTTAAATCTAGTTGTTACTCTTCAATGTTTTTCCAAGGCAGCACATGTTGAAGTGTGGGCTCCCAAACCTTACTGATATATTCCAATTAATGTGTTGTACTATGCTCAAGTGTTAGTAAGGAGCTTCTGTTTTTTTTCTTTGCAGCTGATTGGCACCCCATCCGAGGCTGAGTTAGGGTTTCTGAATGAAAATGCAAAAAGATACATCAGGCAACTCCCTCCTTATCGCCGACAATCATTTACGGAAAAGTTTCCTCAGGTGCACCCTCTTGCCATTGATCTCGTTGAGAAGATGCTGACATTTGATCCTCGTCAAAGGATTACAGGTAATGAACTTGCTGCCTGCCCTATAAGATTTTTGAGTCTAGAATTGTTCTCATCTTTTTTAAAAGTTGTGATACCTATGCTACTGTGTTTAGTTTTTAGTTTCATATATTATAGTGCTTTTACAGTGGTAATACCGTGCTTCATAAGTGGTTTCAAAATTCAAGGAAATATGTCGAACATCTTATATTTTTTTAGACTAAGCATTTATTCAGCCATTTAGTGTGGGTCTTTGCAATATCTGTTGTTGCTTGAAAATCATCATATACTTTTCTACATGAATCAGAAAATTTCGTTGCTGATTTATCTTAAATTTGCCTGCCTTTATACTTTATATACTTGATTTTCCGTAGTTTATCTGCCTTGCCAAATTCACTCTTCAAATCTGTGGGACGTTCCATCCCATAACCATTTCTTCTTAGCCAGAATTAATGTTCTTTATTCCTCACTTTCTTTTTGTTATATTTCCAAGGCATTCATGTGGTCTTTGGTTTATTGGAACATTTTACATTAATAGACTTTCAAATAAAGAATGAAAGATGGTTGAATCTATCAAAATTTGCCCCACGGGGAAAAAGGTTGCAAAAGCATATTACTTGGGATAATTACAATCTCCCCCAGGTTTGAGCTAATTACAAAAAGATCCAGTTCCTTCACAAGTAAAAAATATTTCAAAAAACACCTGACATTTATAAAATTATTAAAGTTACCTCCTTAAATTTAAGACATAAATCACAGAATCAAACTTGAGGAAAGTTTTTGTAATTTTGGAACATCTCTAGATTTTTTTGTAATTAGTCCAAACCTCTGGGTGTTTTTGTAATTATCCCTAAAACTTATTAAGATTTAATATTTTTGGATAACTGATCTGTTAGTGTCAGAAGCATAAGCATGATTGCTTATACATGGCTAGGGTTCACGATTTCTGATTTTCTGGTTGCATGGAAATAATAAGACTGAAAACCAAACCTATTTTCATCTCACTTCTCACTAGGAATTAACAACTTAGGGAGTGTTTGGAATCACTAAAAAAGCACTTCTTAGATTAAAAATCACTTTGTAGTGTTTGCAAATGCCTACTTACCTCGATTCTGCTTCATTTAATCAGAATCTAAAAGCACGGAGATGAGTACTTTAGATTTTCGCTTTTGCTTATGGTTTGACTTTTATAAAAATAAGCATTTTTCCAACTTTTTCACCAAACACTCTCAACTTCTGATTCTATTTTCAAACACTACCAGCTTCGGACTGTCAACTATTTTCACTTCTACAATAAATCACTTCTTTTAAAAGCAGAAGTTTTTGTATAGACTCCCTTAGGAGTTAGGCGCGTCCAAGCAACTCGTTTTTGTATAATCATTCTATTATCTTTTCATTCTTTCACCTTATTCTGCTAAATGTTGATTAATCTCACTTATGTTCATATCTGCATGGGTATCAGTCGAAGGTGCATTGGCCCATCCGTACCTGAACTCGCTCCACGACATCAGTGACGAGCCTGTCTGTACGACTCCCTTTAACTTTGACTTTGAACAGCATGCTTTGAGCGAAGAACAGATGAAGGAGCTGATTTACCGGGAGGCTCTTGCATTCAACCCTGAATATCAGCTCATGTGAAAGAATGAATCATTTATCAACAAAAATTGTTTGTGGATTTCTTGAGTAGTGTGGTGCTAACGTTGTATGTGACAATTTCCTGTATATATTGGTCCATCCAAAATCTGGATGGCGTTGTTGTAGAACGTTGAACGAATTCTTGAATTAGACGACGTTGGATATTTAGACTGTATTTGCTAAGTGCCCAGCCGCATAGTGTTTGAGGTCTGTGATGATGGATGCTGGTATTATTGGCATGAACAAACTGACATTTTTATGGGGTGGTTGCCTTGTGTCTTCCTTTTATCGAAGCATTTTCTGTAATCTCCAAATTTTCTATGCATGATATCATTCTTTTAGAAACTAGGAAGAATAGAGATAATAGGTCACCTAAAGACACGGATATATGACAGTCTCAAACTTACACTGGATTTATGCAGTTCTTCGGTTATATTTTTTATAAAGGAAACTGTTTCCTACCATTCTTGTAGGGGTGGCAAATTGTGTCGTGTTCGTGCCGCACTATCGTGTTTTCATATTATCTATCTTATTTGATTTTAAATATAACAATAATTGAAATTTTAACTTAATTTATAGTTTCATCTTTTTGTGTCGTGTTCGTGACGTGTAAAGCCTTATCTTCTGTAATTCGTGTTTGCAATTGTGTTGTGCTATTATGCCGTGTCACTCCTTGTCATCCCTATTTTCTCGTCTACTAGTTGGGGCTAATTTAATGTTTCATATGAACTTAATTTACTAGCCCCTAAGTAGGGGTGACAAATTGTGTCATCGTGTCGTGTTCGGATCGTATTATCGTGTTATCTATCTTATTTGATCTTAAATAATTGTAATTTTAACTTAGTTTGATTTTGTGCTTTCGTGTCGTGCCTTATCGTGTCATTTGTCTCTCATAATACGTGCTTGTTATCGCCGTATTCGTGTCGTGCCTTATCGTGTCATTTGTCTCGTGAATACACGCTTATTATCGTGTTCGTGTTGTGTCACTCATTGTTAGCCTACCTATACTAAGCCCAATTCGTGTTAGTTACTAACTTGGTCCAAACGCATTGGGCCGTTAACAATATTTTCTTAAAAGAAACAAGTAACATCACAATTTGACATCTAACACAGCCCAAACTAGGCCCAACTTGTATACAACCGGGTACGTATTCAATCCAAAACGGGTCGATCAATAACCCAAATCCTAAACCCACCCCGCCCTTACCTCCACCTTCACGAAAGGATAAGAAAAGCAGCAAACAGTAACCCCATCCCCATTTCTTCCTAAATTCTCTCAAATTTCCTTCCACAATTCAATCGTAAATAGCAGTGTTCATCAACAATGGCGCAAGCATTAGCTACACCAGTGCTCCCATCACTCTCTCTAATCTCCAATCCCATCTCCAACTCCCCCAAAACCTCCCTCTGCTTTCCCCTCTCCACCGCTCTCCCAAAGGTAAAAAAAAATTGAAAATTCTCATTCATTTTCGCCGTTTTTGTATCAGGATTTTCCTTAAATTGATTGTTTTTTTTGTTTACGTTTTAGATTGGTGGTCTGAGTATCAAATGCGCGCGTGTTGGTGGAGTTGAGATACCCAACAACAAGAGAGTGGAGTATTCGTTGCAGTACATTCATGGAATTGGGCGCACTGCGGCTAGGCAAATATTGAATGACCTAGGTTTTGAGAATAAGGTGACCAAAGATTTCTCTGAGGAAGAGCTCACCACTCTGCGTGAGGAGGTTTCTAAGTATATGATTGAAGGAGATCTCGTAAGTGTTTTCAGAATTCTGTTTACTTAATATTATTATCTTTGTGTTTATTGTTACTATTTCATTTTTTTTTTTAAATTATGGTAGTAATTTTATTTGATAAAATGATTATGCTGTGTGATATTTCATTGCTCTTGGTTGCATTTGGAGAGGTGGAGTTAAGCTCATGAAACTGTCACTAAAAGTGTTAAAAGCTTTTGTAACATCATAACTTGTCAAATGCATAAAAAGGAAAGAAAAGAGTGTACCTTAGATTGATTTTCCTGAGTGATGCTAACCCAATTTCTCAATCTTGTTGGATTAAGTCACAAGTGGTGAATGGTGATGCAAACTGTGCATGTTTGTACAGACAAAACTGCTTGTAAATTATCAATGTTTCTTTGCCTTTTGATGCTTTTTGTTGTAGAGGATTTTATCCTTGAGGTTTAAGCCTAAGTTATCTTTCAAAATTCTTGAAGTGTTACAAACATCTAGAGCTGCAATCGAATCGAACCGAACCGAGCCGAGCTTTTGAGCGTTTGAGCTTGAAGCTTTTATTATCGAGCCAAACTCGAACTTGACTTTAATTTGTGTAATATATTGGTGGTTTACGAGCTTATTCGAACTTAGTAAATATCAATTATACTAAATTATTCTTCAATTTATTACAAAAATAAAATTATATATTTCTAAAATGTATGATTTTATTTAAAATTAACTTTATTTAAATGTTTTATATGTATCATAAGTGTAAACATAAAAATTAAAAATTAAAGCCAAACTATTAGTTTAAAAATACGAGCTGAGTTAACGAGCCAAATATCTAGTTTGGTTCATTTATTTTGACTGAGTCTCATTAAACAAACTCAAACGAGCTTTTACCAAGTCGAGATCGAATAGCTCTCGAGCAGCTTCGTTCATTTGCAGCCCTACAAACACCCCTTTGAGGTTTGTATTATCTAGTAAATACCCCTCGTTGAGGAGACAATTTGTAAAAGAGAAACAATTATCAAGTGGTATTTATAATTTTGAATTGGATCTTTCTGTAACTAGGATAAACCTCAGTTAGTAGTTTTTGTAATTAATTCTTTGTTGTAATATGATCTTATTTTGTCATTTCCCTCTATGTGTTGTGCATGTGCAAGAACCTAGCCCATGTTTCCATGTGTGGTTCTTCAATTTGGACATTGTCATCTAAAAAGCATGTGTAAGAGAATCTAGATATACAAAATTGAGTTTTGTTAATATTCTTGGTAACATTTGTAGAGGAGGTTTAATGCACTTGCGATTAGAAGGCTAAAGGAGATACAATGCTACAGAGGTGTTAGACACATTCAGGGATTGCCTTGTCGAGGCCAGAGGACTAAGAATAACTGTAGGACTTTGAAAGGCAAGAGAGTTGCCATTCCTGGGAAAAAGAAGAAGTAAAAATCTGTGTAATTTTATAATGTTGGCAGATTAGACATTGAATCCTGATTTTGTAGTCAAAATGTAACTACGTTGAACGTACGATTTCGTTCGATTTTTCTCTTTCTGAAATTTGCATTTTTACTATGTTTCAGAACCATGAATATAAAAGTTGCTTGTTGTGTTTGTGTGTCTGCCTCTGTTGTAGAATTAAGTGATAAAGTTGGGGAAGAATTAACTGAGAAGCTGAGTTGATGCACAGTTTTTAGATAGAAGGAAAATCGGGAATCGGATATAAGTCCAATGGTTAAAGACTCTTGTGCCCAGGTCTGACGACTGGGTTTGATTCCCACCACCGATTTCTACTCAAAAAAACAAAAACAAAAGAATATAGAAGGAAAATCAAGAACAAAGTGTCAAAATACTCCTATCCTACACTTGAATATTTTCAAGAAATCAGTAAAGTCTTAATATGTGTTAACAAGACTTAATATAATGTCTTAAGAATTAGGATCAAATAAGTTAACCTTTTCATCGAAGGTTTCTCAGAGATTACCACATTATTTCCACTAATGAAAAACGTAAAGAATTACAACCTAGGAAGCACTGATACGGTATGGGCATATATATGATACAACTCGGCATAGGAATACGTCAGGTTTTAAAATTTTAGGGATACGGTATGACATATATATACATATTAAATTATATATATTATTGAAAATATAGACGTAAATTAAAATTAAGAAAAATCAACGTTTCAACCATAGAAAACTAACATTTTACAAATATTCAAATTTCAACCGTGATAATTGATAACTCACATGCAGAAAACATGTTGAAAATATCAACAATTGGAAAATTTATTAATTTTTAAATCATAAACCTTTTAGAGCTAGTCTCTGTCGGACCTAGATCCGTTTAGACGGTATAAATATCCTACCAACCGCCCTACTCGACTCGAACTCCAAAAAAAAATAAAAAAAAAAAAAAAAAAACGTTCAAGAGGGGCAAAAAGGGAAATCCAAATTCGAGATAAGCCATTTTCTGTAAAGGTACATGAGATTGGTTAAGCCATATCTCCCCTTCATAAAAAATCCCCAAATCCATCGGCAACAGTAGTGGCGGAACTAAGGGGGGCAAGTGGGGCCATCCCCAAATTTAAAAAATTAATTTTTATACTTGTTATTTATTTTAAAATTATATCTATGCTAGTGAAAATTTGCATTTGCCCCCTAAAATTTTGAAGAAAAATTCACTCTATAGGTCTTCAAAATAGGTTTTGCCCCCAACTTCCAAATCTGCGTCCGCCACATGGGCAAAGATCCATATTCGCTTCGGGGAACTTAAAAAAAGCGAAAAGGGAAGGAGTTGAGAGGTATTACTTAATGATTTTCCATGGGTAAAGAAGGGACAAGCTTCATAATAAGTTCATGGCATTTTTGCAAAGAGCTTATATGGGATAATTGTAATAAAACGGTACAATTTTTAAAAGACAACTTACAAAATTACTAGTTGTAACAATCACCGAAAATCAAGTTCGCATTCATGATTTGGGAATTAAGAATGTTTCTAATGAAAGACACGAATAGAAAATAGAAGAAAGCACTAAATGATACAAGTATTAGTATCGCCTAATACTTTTATGAAGAAATACTAATACATTTTATAAGAAAAACTAATACTTTGCGAGAGCACTACTAAAATATTCTCTAGGAAATTACTAATACTTTTTCGAGAAACTACTAATACTTTTCCGAGGGACAATTAATACATTTCGAGAGAAAATTTTAATTATATTCAAGGAAACGCTAAAATACTCTCTATGGATCTACTAATACTTTTCGAGGAACTACTAATACTTTTTGAGGGACTGCTAATACATTTCGGAGTATATTCATGAGAAATACTAAAAACTTGGGGAACTACTAATACATTTCAGAAGAACTGCTAATACTTTTTAGAAGGACGATTAATATTTTTTAGAAGAACTATTAATACCAGTGGTCCCTAAAAACTACTAAAACACCACTGCTAATATTACGGAAATGCTACCGCGGGTCGGATCCGTCTAACAAGTTAGATCAGATTATTTTGACGACATGAGTTTTTGTGAAACTTTTATACCATCCATTACACCCTTTCTATTTTCCCTCTTAGTTTGTTCTTAAATTTTATCTCTTTTGAGAATTCATATAGTTGTTTTATTTCTTTTAAATTGGATGTATGTCTGTAATTTTGTTCAATTCGACACTTTATTGGTACGTGTCCAAATATAGATACGTATCCAATGAAAGATCGTATATCATACATATTCGGTATACCCACATGCTTCATAGATTGCAACACATTAACAACAAGCTCCAAAACACAAACCAGGCAAACGAAACGTTTGAAATTAAACCTAAATAGAAATTCAAATAAGGGGAAAGCCATGGATGGCCTTTTTAAGTGGTCAAAGAACAAATTTAGTCCAACTTATAGAAGATATACAATTATGGCCTTTTAATACAAAATGTCTTAAATACCCTTTTTTAATCTTAAAAGTACAAAACTGTCCTCATTCTTTTTTTCAAATTGACCTAAACCTCATTCCACCAATTTCCTCCATTATTCTTCTTCTTCAAGCTAAGGTGTTCTTTGGGTTTCGGATTTCTCCCAAAGTATATTGTTGATATTTGGAGGTAAAAACATCTATTTGTTACACATTATCATATTGGTTAGATATTTTGGTTTTCCCTATGAAGAAAAGTTGAACTCGGAGTTCTTTGGAAAAAAATTCGCGATAAACGACTACAATCGTTCGATCGAATTTGGTCGTTTCGACAATAAACGACTACAAAGTTCATCGATCGAATTTGGTCGTTTCGACAATAAACGACTTTAGTCGAACTTGGGTCATTTTTTTATTTGTTGAATTGTATTGTTTATTGATTTTATGTGTTGAAGTGGTACTTTGATTTTCACTACGAAGAAAAACCAAACACATAATTGCTTAATAAAATTTCTCCAATAAACGACTATAGTTAAACATCGATCGAATTTGGTCGTTTTGACAATAAACGAATTTACTCGAACTTGGGTCATTTTTATTTTATTTGTTGAATTGTATTGTTTGTTGATTTTATGTGTTTAAGTGTGTTCTTTGAGATGTTATGTGTTTAATTGTGGTCTTTTTTTGATTTTTTTTGTTACATGTTGAATTGTGTTGTTTATTGATACGACTGTATTCTTAATTTCTTTCTTTGATTTGAATTGCAGATATGACTTCACCTTTTGGGTAATCGTATTTTTATTTTGGTGAGCTTGTCAACGAAGATGACAAATGGGTGTGGAAGAGCAACAATAATGAGAGTGGTGGGGTAGAAGGTCTCCAAATCACTCAGATATGTCATATGAAGAATTATATTCTCAATTTTAACCTTTGCAATGTTGATTCATCATTGCATGATATTGAGATGAGATTTCTTGCCCGTGGCATTTGGTGATAAAGTTCGATTCATATTAATTGTGATAGGCGTTTGAAGTGGTTTTAGGTGTCAATACACGCAAAAGGTCAACTTTCTCCAATTTATGTAACACTTGTGAGAAAGGATCGATTGGGCAAGCAAATGATTATGAATTAAACAATTACCAACAACCAATAGGGGACAATCTAATTGTTTTCGACATGCAACAAAGAAGAAAATGATAACAACCAACTTGTTAATTGGAATGAGTTGCATTATTCGAGCCGACTCGAGGTAATGATGCTACAATTGAAGAGCCGAGTGCACAACGCGCTATAGAAGAAAACGCATTCACGAGTGAGCATCTTATTACTTCCGGTTAGTAGTACATCGCATGTGATAGCCGATGGTGATTTGCAAATGGCCGAGTATTGATGCAAAAAAAGAACTTGAAGCCATACATTTTTCTATTTGAAGCATAATTTTGAATTCAAGGTTAAAAAATCGAATAAAGAGGTATACACGATTGTATCGCGTTGACGAACCGCAAATGGCGTTTGCGTGCAATAAAGTTCCATGAGAGTGAGTTTTTGAGATTGAAAATATATGCATGAACATATTTGCTCTATAAGTATGACTCGCAATGATCATAGGCAAGCAACAATGCGGATCATTGGAAAACATATCATGAATAAGTTGAAGAATCCCAACACCACGTATAGAGCGACAAATCTCATGGCGGCGTTCATCATGATTTTGGTATACAAATGAGTTATCAAAAGGCAAGGAGGTGTAGAGAAGGCGCTCTGGAACTCCTACGAGGTTCCCCCGAGGATAGTTATGCCAATTTGCCCGCATATGCCCACAACTTAGCCATTGCTAATCCTAATCTTGTGTATTATTTAGAGATTAATGACGACAACCGTTTCAAGTACTTTTTTGGCATTTGGGCCTTGCATTCACGGATTTCACTCGTCAATTCGACCGTTGTTATCGTAGATGGCACATTCTTGATCACAAGTATAGAGACGACGTTGATTGTTGCTACATGTCGGGATGCAAATATGCGAGATATATCCTCTTGCATGGGGCATTGTTGATTCGAGAATGATGCTTCATGGCATTGGTTTTTTTCAAAAATTGAAAGAAATAACAGGTGATAGGGAAGATCTTGTTGTTATATCGACCGCCATAGAAGTCTCATCAATGCGATCAGGCGAGATGTTCATCGAATGCTCGGCATGGTCATTGATATATCACATAAAAGGAAACTTGAGGACCGTGACTCGAAATACCAATACGCCTCACTTTTTATGAAAGCGGTGAGGCTTATATCTTTGTTGAAGAATTTGGAATCTTCATGGGTCGATTTAAATGACTGGATGAGACGGGTTGGAGGTATCTTAATGGTCGTGATTTACCATACGGACATGGGCAAGGTCACACTTTCGGGGAACCGTTATAATATTATGACATCGAACAATGCGGAGTCGCTCAATTCCTTGTTCAAGAAGGAGCGACAAGGTCCAGTCTCCAGATTAATTGAGAGTATAGGTAATAAGCTACAAAAATGGTTCTTTGAGAGACGTGAAAATGCACACAATTGTACAAGTCGTTTAACCCGCGCAATGGAACAAAAATGCGCAAACAATATGATATGGCGAAGAGATTCACGGCCAACCATTTGATCGTTGATGTATACGATGAAGTGGCGGGACCACGAACCATATTGTTAATTTTCTTTGAAAATACTTGCACATGTAGAAAGTTTCAATTGAATCACTTTCCATGCGAGCATGCAATAGCGGCCAAACAAAGACAATTTTCAAAGATATGACTTATGTTCTCATTACTATCTTTGTTGACTTTTGAAAGCATCATATGCATATAGTATAATGCCCGCAACTAATGAAACGAAATGGGATGTTCTGAGAATATTAAGAATATAAATGTCTTACCACCTCTTGTCCGACTACGATGGGTCGTCGTAAGACAACGAGAATACCTTAAACTGTGGAGTTTGTTAAGAGAATCAAATGCAGAGAGGTGTGGGGCATCGGGCACAACCGACTTACATGTCGAGATCAAAGACCATTGGTTGATGACAATGATAAATTTAGTCGATTTACTTGAACATGTGATTTCAAATGCAATATTGTAATTTGTGATGAAATATACACCAAACGACCAAGATCGAGTTTAGCGTGCGATCATTTAGGGACTCGACTTTAGTCGGGTTCCCTCGACGAAAGTCGTTTTTTGAAATTTTTGTTCTTTAATATTGTATTTAACTACTAAAATTCACTTCAACAATGTTAAAAGACTATATAATGATGTTAGAAGTGCTTTTGTAACTATATAATCACACCTCATTTGAATCTTTAAAACATATCTCAAGACATGTCACATTTGGTTTAGTGTTCACAAACACACCGGTAATGTAAACGTATTGCAATCACAAACAATAATACCTTATGAAAATGTTATGAATTTGATTAAATGGTGAATTTGAGAAATAAATATGTTCAACTACACTTGAGTATGTATTAAAAGTGATTAAAATAAGAATTTATAGATGAAATATACACCAAACGACCAAGGTCGAGTTTAAGCGGCTGCGATCGTTTAGGGACTTGACTTTAGTCGGGTTCCTCGACGAAAGTCGTTTTTTGAAATTTTTGTTCTTTAATCTTGTATTTTTTTGCTCTCTTGAACTCACTTACATATATGTTTCTTATTTATTTTTGGGACAAATTAAATTAACAGTAACATAGCCATTTCAATGCATGCTATTCAACTACTAAAATCCATAATTATGTTCAACTACACTTGAATATGTATTAAAAGTGATTGAAATAATAATTTATAGATGAAATATACACCAAACGACCAAGGTCGAGTGTAAGCGGCTACGATCGTTTAGGGACTCGACTTTAGTCGGTTTCCTCGACGAAAGTCGTTTTTTAAATTTTTTGTACTTTAATCTTGTATTAACTACTAGAATTCACATCAACAATGTTAAAAGACTATATAACGATTTCCATTTCGAAATTTTCATAAAATGTTATCAAATTTTCACATAACGTTACAAAAAAATAGCTTATAAGCTATTCAACTACTAAAGTCCACAATTACATCCATTAGCACAAAACTATAAATATTTACCTTTCACCCAATTTTGTGTACCATTTGTTGAACTCCTTTAACTTTGCCGCGTCAACCTTTTGAATTAGGATAGGAATCGAGTTGTCCATAAACTTTCTTGGCTTCAATTCGTTCGTATATGGAGATGATCTGAATGTGAAGGCATTCTAACTCTTTTACTTGCCTCTATGGGAGCATCATCAGTTTGTGTCTTTGATCCTCTTTTATACGTCTTTCTTATAGTCCTAGTTTTCTTTTGATCGCACCACATCAATATTTTGTTGTTCACGCTCACCCTCCTCTTCAAAGACTCCACCCTCTTAGCCACATCCCCCACCAATACTTCAACCACTTGTTTCGAAACCTTCTCCTTAGTCACATTTGATGCTACATCAATCGCCCCCAATGTCATATCAATTTCCTCATCATGCATAGGCGGAGGAGAAAGAGTTCGATGCACATTCTCGTTATGCATAGGCGGAGGAGAAAAATTTTGATGCACATCCTCATTATGCATAAAGCGGAGAAAAAACATTTTGACGCACATCATCGTTATGCATATGAGGAGAAGGAGCTTGATGCCTCATCTCTAAGATGCTCTCCACTTTTCGATCTAATGCATTGACTTTCGGTCAATGCCAAAATGGCATCTAAAATATGTCTTCCTCGTGATAGGAGCGATGGGTCGACGATGAGTGGAAGACGTCGGAAGGGTTGGCGACATCCTATAAAACTAAACATAAATCATAACTCAAGTAACTATATTACATTAACGAATTTAAAAGTGCGATACAAAATTTTAAATATGCTTACTTCATTTGGTTGGCATGATCCTCCGTGTCACCCAAAACATCCCGAGATGACACCCTCTCTCCCTGGTTTGGTTGGGTGTTTTGAGGCGTCATCACCAAAAATCGTATATATTCCAATAATTTCTCCTCGGGTGAAGAGTCAAATGCGCATACACTTTAACCGATGATTTTTAAATGAAATAATTTCAAAATCTAAATAAAATATTACTTCCAACATGAATCCAACTCGACTATAAACGACTTTATTTAAAATTAAAAACTGATTTTAATTTTTTGAAACAATTAGAGTACTCACATTTCGCGAATCCAAGATATTAGAAATATAATTTTGCCCAAGTTGTCAAGCTTGATTTCCATTTCCGCATCCTTGGAATTTTGTCCTTAGTCATAGATGCTTGAAATAAGTTGGCGATACTCGGAATAGACTCATATGCCCATACCTTGAAAAACTAAACAATATAAGTAACAAGTTACTAATCAACTTGAGAAAATATATCAACTAACTAAATAATAAATTCAACAATTTATTTTTACCTGTATAGCCAATGGAAATCCATATAAAGTGTATGTTTTGGCGGGAAGACTCTTAAACTTTCTCACGAATCCAACTTTTGTATGATCAAAACATTTCCGGCCCCAAGGATATGAGTTGAACAGCTCAAGATTGTCAACTAAATCTAAAACGTCCATTTCAATCGATGTATATTTCTCTTTCGCTCTCAAGATACTCTCATAAATGAATACTAACCCCAACTTGTATTTATCTTCTTCGTCCCTCTACCCTCTCCAAAATTGTCGATTCTAATTCTTCCACTGGCACAATATTACATGCATTAAAATATTTTCTTTCTAACCTATTCTCACGGGGAAATTTGTCCCTATACTCCTCCTCATTCCCGGGTTTCAATCCGGTAATAAGAGTGAACTCTCTCAATGAGAAACAAGCTTTGGATGAACCACCAAAAGAGAACCAAATCTCATCATCATCTACTATCCCAACTACACCTTTATTGGTGATCCTCCGAAGCATTAAAGAATTCAGTAGCTTGCCCGAGAATTTAATTTTTTTACTCATATAATGAAAATTTGCAAAACAAGAACTTAACAACCTCTCTTTGTATTCATCAGTTAATATATTATACACTTTCCCAAAACTTTTCAAGTTACATCGAACTGATACTCTTGCATCACACCAAAACTCAGGATCAATAGCGTATGTCATTCGCAATTACACAAGAAGTTATCAATAGTTTCACAATTATAAATTCTTCAATACCGCAACACTTGAATTTCCAAACCCGCTAGGACAAATATATTAAAGAAATGAATTACAAGAAATACAAGGAAGTCACTTATACAATACATTGCCTCAAATAGACACCCATAAGCAATTGCAATAGTTTCCCCTCTAATCATAAATAAAGCAAATTACATACCATAACCAAAGAAAAGGAATTAAAACCAAAGTTCAAGAAAAAAAAAATCAAGACATAGGAACATAGTTGCTACATTCAGGTATCAAAAAAAGCAGAAACATTAGTATAGCATAGTCATATTTTTTTTTCATTTGTTCAACTTTTGATACCTATTCTTTCAATTACGTAGACTAGTCTTCTTTATAACAATAATATATCAATTATTTGACCAAGGTTTCTAGGTACTAAACATAAGAGTATTATGTCCTGTTTGATTTCGGTTTCTTCAAGAAAAAAATAGATTCATACTTGATCCTCACCAAACCCTTTTTTTTAATGCTTTAAAATCTATCAATATGAAAAATGACCGAACTAATCAAAAAACATCTAAACATCCAAACACCAAATTAAATATTACATAAATGTTCTTCTAATTCTGAAAACAAAAGAGCAATAAAATCATAAAATGAAAAAATGAGCTAACAACAAGAAACTTTAAAATGAATATTTAACTGCAAGAAACTTTAAAATGAACTAACAACAATAAACTTTTAATTCTAATTAATGCGTTTTTAACAAATGAAGAACTAATAGCATTACATCTAATATCAACAAACAAAGAAACTTCTATTCTTTTCGTTTAATTTCTTTTAGTCATACAAGTAAACGAGAAGAATCCCATCTGCATTTCTTTTTATACTTTGCTAATATCAACAGGGTGTCTTGGTGTTGAATATGGGCAATCACTTTCAATAACACACAAAATTAGACTAACAACCAGCTCACTCGAGGATAATTTTCGCAACTAAAAACAGAAATAAAAAAAAAGGTTCTAGGGTTTTCATATTTGGGGGAGTGAAATAAAAACAGAAAAAGAGAGATTACTCTCACCAAACCCTTGTAATTTCAACATGAACAATCAGTTTTCTCTTACTCAAAATCAAATATAAAATCACTACTTTAACTATTCTTCCCAATATTTATTACCACCAAAACAAAATAAATAATTTACAAATCAAAAATACCTTCAAAAGAGACAAAATCGCTATTTTAAGTCGATTGTTGGTTGATGAACTCGATTGAATTCACTCGATTATAGTGGTTAGGTTTTGGAGACTTTGTATTTGAGTAAATGAGAAAAAAAAAAGAGAATGAGAAGAAAGAAAGTAGGAAGGCGTGAATGAGGGAAAGGGGTGAAATAGGGATTACCAAATTATAAATTTGTTTTTTTTTTTTTCAAATGGGTCAATGGTCTTTATGGGTCAAAAAGGTCATTAGGAATTGTATTGTTTAGATTTTGATGAATGCCATGTAAAACTTAGAATAGAAAGTTGGCTCCCCAATTTTTTTTGTAAAATGCATTGTAATGAATAGAGTGGCAAGCCGAGTTAAGTCGACTACGCCCTAACATGCAAGAAGACAAATCAAGACTGGAAGGAAGACTCACTTGAGAGACAAGTGAGTATGGCAAAAAGAAGAGTAGCGGGAACTCTATGAAGAAGCAGTGAGATGCACGGTGAGTGGAGCTTCATCAAGTCAACTCAAGAAAAGTCAAGTCTCAAGTTGAAGTGACGGAAGAGTCACCCCGATGATTGGAAGCGACTCTAAGTCACCTGGGGAAAGCAAGGAAATGCAATCAAGTCGAGATAAGCGTAAAAGAACCGTTGAAGCGTAAATCAAGAGATTTACTTAAACAAGTAATATCTCCATATCACCTTTCTCGGAGTGCTCGGTCCCGAAGCGTGCAAATGGAATGGACCAATGGGAAGCACCAAACCGTGTCGAACTCGAAAAGGTGAAGGAACAATTCATACGAGGAAATGGCAATTCCAAGAAAGCGCAAGCCAACATTTGCAAAGTGACTTTCAAAAATAAGCTATCTCTTCAACGGGCAAATTTTTGAAAGTTCACTATAAAAGGTCGATGAGTTTGTTTGAGAAAAAAAGGATGCATGAATGACACATACGTGAGATATACAAGCACATCGAAAAACTTAAACAATCTCAATCCTCAAGCCTACATTACGAAGTACATCAATCCAACATTCACTGTGAAGGAAAGAGAACTTCAACCAGTTGAAGAGAAACCTTTGAAAACAAAGGGTCTACTTTCCAGGAAAGGATTGTAGAAAGGTTCAAGGTTGAACCAAGTCTCAAGCTTTTGGAGGGCTTCGTGATCAAATCCAAAGAGCTTGAGCAAGTGGTGTTGTAGTAGAAAGCGCAACGCCACGTGAAGAAAAGAGTCGCACGAGAAGCTTGGTGAGTGATCAAGGCGTCTCGGATCGAGTCCCAAAGGATCAAGTCATTTGTTGTGATCAAGACTTTATCCTGATTACCACTTTGTAAACCGATCATTACTTAGTGGATTCCTCAGGAGTTGGAGAAAGAGAGGAGTAGAAGAATTACCCCATCTTGAACCTCTATAAAAACCTTCTTTGTGTCATTTACATTTCAAGCATTTAAATTCCTCGCACTTTTAATTGCTTATATCTGTGATAAATTTGCTATCCATTTGATAACTTATAAGTACTAAATCAAGCTCTAAAATCTTGCTTAATCAAACTTAAGGGTGTTAAGTCTTCCGCATTGAAAATAAAACCACAGTTGAGTTAAATTATAGCCAACGGTGAGTTTCTCCATCAAAAACGGCTTTGAGTCATTGAGAGATTAACTCACCGAGTGACTAATTCGATTGTCCATCAAGGACACAACTGTGTAGAATTAACTCAGTAGATTTAAAAGGACTAAATCGAAAATTTGGTAAAGTTTATTCAACCCCTTCTAAACCTTACACTTACACCCCTTGGGACCTACAAGTGGTATCGGAGCGGTTGGTTCATTGAACCCTCCGCGAGTTCTTGAACTAGATCTCCAAACTTTTCAAAGTCGCTTTAGTACTTAAACTTTCAAAACTCCTTTTATTCAAAAGTTATTATCATGGAAGCAAATCGACACGCATCCCTATGTTCACTATTGAAGAATTTGATGATTGGAAAATTCGTATGTTGTGCTCATCTATCAAAGATTACATGATGAGATGTGGATAGTGATAGAAGATGGGCCTCTGCAAATATTAAAGGTGAA
Organism: Rehmannia glutinosa; assembly: GCA_016081115.2. Classification (NCBI taxonomy): domain Eukaryota; kingdom Viridiplantae; phylum Streptophyta; class Magnoliopsida; order Lamiales; family Orobanchaceae; genus Rehmannia; species Rehmannia glutinosa. Next base: position 114,697 of record JABTTQ020001267.1, read on the forward strand.
CACGGTTATGCGAAGAGTTGCGGTGAAGAAAGAAGAAGATCTTGCTCTGAGACCGATCATGGTTGAAAAACCAAGAACTCGAGTGGACAAATGATGGAGAAAAAGATACAACCTGGATAATGTAGCCAAAGACATCCTCTACAAAACCTTGGACAAAGCCATGTTCAACAAAGTCAAATCATGCAAAACGGCTAAAGAAATCGGGACAAGGCGGCATTGATTTGTGAAGGCTCGGAAAGCAAATCAAAGAAAACAAATTATCGGTGGTGTATGGAAGTTTGAAAATTTCAAAATGATCTCGGGAGAGAATCGGATCAACTAGACGCTCGGTTTGAAATCACAAATGAGTCAGTCTACACTTGGAAAGGAATATACACGGAAGAAATGTGTATGAAGATCCTAAAAAGTCTTCGGTGAATGGGAAATGAAGGTCATGGTAATCGAGACATTCCATGGACCTATCAAAGACATCCAACCATGAACTATTCTCGGACCTCAAAGCCTATGAGTTTGGTGAGAAGAAAAGACGAGGAAGGAAGAGGCAATTTGTACCCAAAACAGTGCTCTAATTGTCAAAGATGGGAAGAGAGTGAGGTCAAAGAGGCAATTGGCCCCGGAAGAAATAGCTCACGATGGTTAAAAGATTTAACAAGTTCTTTAACAAGAACTACAAGAGAGAAAGGGTGAATCCTCCATAAGACACTCGGCTCCCTCCAAATCAAGGATGATAGGCCAACCAAGAGAACAGATCATCAACAAGTTGAGTATCAAAGGGTGACAACTCAAGAGTAGAAAGAGTGATCAAAAGGTCAATATCTATGTTGGAATTGTAGACAACCAGGTCACTATGCCATTGATTTGCTCATATCCCTGTAGTCAACAAGTACATGAATGAAGAAGAAAGAAAGGTCTTGAGAAAAAAGACAAGAGAGAAGAAAAAAAAGGCAATGATGGGCAGAGACTGGCGAGACGACCAAGTCAAGAGAGAGGCAGTGACTCGAGAGAGCGGTGAAGCCGACTACTCAAGTGACTCGAAGAAGAAGTTTCTTGATCCGCTTAATGGCCAAAGAACAAGATCAAGAAGATGAGGTACAATCTAATTCAACAAGCTCGACACTAGTGATAGTGATCGTGACACACACACTTCATCACCTACGATCTTTATGATTCATTAAGCAAAATGATGAAAGATTTTGAACACATCAAATCCTCACACACACTATTGAATGAGGAAAACGACTACTTAAAAGTCAAAACTCAAAGTCGACTAAGGAGAAAGTACTCTAAGTCAAATAGTTGTTGAAAATGAAAGTTTAAAAAATTTGAAAATGCTAAATTAGTAGCAGAGATTTGCTATAGAAAAGAGTGAGAATGACCTCAAAAATGTTATTGCCTCATTCACTAAGGCATCTAAATCATTGGATGATCTTATTATGAGTCAAAGAGAATGTGGAGACAAGACATGCTTAGGATTTAATTCTTTTGTGTCATGTCAAACCTCAAGAGTAATTTTGGAAAAAGGATCTTCAAGTCATGAAGAGTCCGAAAAATCCAAAACTCTAAATGTTGCACACACTTTCAATCCAAAGCACAATACTAAGCAAAGCGGCCTTGGTTACAAAGGAAAGGAAAATGACCGAGTTGAGTGTCTTTGAAATGACGGTGAGAAGAGATTGACCAAGTCCTCTCGGCAAACTCCTACGTAGAAAATACTGTAAAAAGGAAGCAGAGCTACCAAAAATCCGAGAAAATCCATAAAAGAAATACATATGATGGGAATGGTAGAAAATATCCAAGCAAGCCGATTGGAACAATGTGAACTATCAAAGATAGACTTATGGAATATAAGCCCAGGATGGCAAAGGCCAGAACTCAAAGAAAGGCCATTCCAAAAGCACAAGAGATTTCATCAAAGACACATATATACTAGGTACTACACTCAAAAACACCACAATTACCCAATGAAGGCAATTGCTAAAACACATACGGCATACAGACAAAAGAGACAATTTGTATGAACCTAGAATCCCCAAGCAATTTGCCAGGATTAATTATGATTATGGCATCGATAGATGGCAACCCCTTAGAGTCAAATAATTTGGCTATAGGTTGGTTGGATCATCTTACAATTCTAACCCCTCGGGACCCGGACAAGTATGGGTACCTAAAACTTAATTTCCTTGATTGCGGGTTCAAGGAATGAGTGCCAAGGAACCTGGTACATGGACGATGGTCATTCCGGACATATGACGAGGAATAAGAGAAATCTGTCAAAATTCAAGGAAGTCAAAGGAGCCAAAGTTATATTTGGAGGAAATGAAGCTCTGGTGAAATAAGAGGCATTGGATCCATCAAGAGGAATGGATTAGAAATCACAGATGTTGCATATGTTGAAGGACTCAACTTCAACTTTCGAGTATCATCGGACTCGTGACAAGGGCTACAATGTTGGATTCAACATGGGTGTATGCCAAATCAAGGATATTGAATCAAATTAAGTTGTCTTTGCAAGGAAGTAAGAGATGAAGAATATGTATGTAGTGGATTGGTCAACCGCAACACCCAAAGACTGTTTCTAGCAAAAGAGCACATTTGAATCAAGTTGGTTGTGGCACAAAAAGCCGAGTCACCCGAATTTCAAAACAATTAACAAACCTGGCAAGAAGTCATCTTGTAGAAGGACTTCCGGACTCGAAGAGATACAAAAAGGAAAGTATATGTGATGCATGTCGAAGGAAAACAAATCAAGTCGTCATTCAAAGAAAAGACATGCCCATCCTCAACAAGAATATTGCATCGCTTCATATGGACCTATTTGGCCTGGTGGAACCGGCCAACATAAGTGGAAAGAAGTACACCTTGGTGGTAGTAGATGACTACTCAAGATATACATGGACAATATTCGTGTGCAAGAAGAAAGAAACTCTACAAAAACTACCACACGGTGATGAAGAGGATTCAAAATGAGAAGAGTCAAACCATTATCAAAATAAGATCGGATAGAGGAACCGAGTTTGTCAATGGAATAATAACTCGATCTTGTATTGAGAACGGTATTGGTCATGAACTATCACCGCAAGGACTCCACAAATGAGAATGGAGTTGCGAGAAGAAGAGCAGAACCCTCAAAGAAGCGAAGAAGGACCATGTTAGTCAAGCGGGGTTACCAAAAAGATTTTGGGGTGAAGCAATCAACACAACTTGCTACACTCAAAACGGATGTATGATAAATAGACGGTGACAAAGACTCCTATGAGATATGGTGGAAGAAAACCAAGTGTTGCATATTTTAGAATATTTGGATGTAAATGCTTCATCCACAACAATGGCAAAGACAACCTAAAGGCTTTTGATGCTAAAGGCGATGAGGGTATCTTCTTAGGATACTGTTGAAAGCAAAGCCTGAGAATACTCAACGGATTCTGAAGAATCCATTCATGTAGTATTCGATGAGCCAAATGTAAATGGAGAAGACATTGAAGAGTCGGTGATAAGTGAATCATCCAAACATGCGAGAAGAATCCCTATCTTTCAAGTTTGGAAAGTTTGGGATTATCAATTGAGAAGAAGAAGATGAGATATTTGAATCTCAAAAGCGGTGGAAAATCTGCGGTGAGTGACCACGAGAGAGCGACCCAAAGAACACACGGTGCGCAAGCCGATCGAATCGCCTAACTCACTCCAACGATGTAAGATGGCCGAGAGACCATCCACGAGAACTTGTCATTGGAGATATAAGAGAAGGTGTCAAGACAAGATCGAACTCAACAAGCAATGTTCACATGCTTCATCTCGCAAATAGAGCCAAAAGATGTGTCACAAGCATTGGACGACACACATTGGATTCAAGCTATGCAAGAAAGAGTCAATCGAGTTTGAGAGAAATAAAGTATGGGAATTAGTGCAAAGACCCATACATCAAAATGTTATTGGAACCAAATGGGTATTCAGAAATAAAATGAACGAGGAAGGTTCTGTAGTAAGAAACAAAGCAAGACTGGTAGCCAAAGGATATTGCCAAGAAGAAGGGATAGATTTTGATGAAACATTTGCCCCTGTAGCAAGATTGGAAGCTATAAGGATGTTTCTTGCCTATGCAACTCACAAGAACTTCATTGTATATCAAATGGATGTAAAAAGTGCATTCCTAAATGGTTTATTGGAAGAAGAAGTGTATGTTGAACAACCTCCAGGATTTGAGCAGAAGACTCTTGGAGACAAGGTATACAAACTCAAGAAAGCCTTGTATGGATTGAAACAGGCACCAAGAGCATGGTATGATACCCTGTCACAATTCCTGACTAAAAATGGATTCACAAAAGGAAAAGTAGATAGAACACTTTTGAGAATTCAAGACAAAAAAGATATAGTGCTTGTTCAAATATATGTGGATGACATCATTTTTGGATCTACTAACAAAGAGTCGTGTGAAAAATTCTCAAACCTCATGCAAAGTAAATTTGAAATGAGCATGATGGGAGAGGCGACATTCTTCCTTGGACTTCAAGTGAAACAATTTGAAGGATGGAACCTTCATAAGTCAAACAAAATATACGGAGACTTAATGAAGAAGTTTGGTATGGAAGAGAAGTCTTCACGTAAAAATACCAATGAACACATCGTCAAAATGGACATGGATGCAAATGGCAAGCCTATAGATCAAACAAGATCTGAGCAACTTATTGGATCTTGCTCTCATCTCATCTCACAAAGCGAGCGGACATCACCTTTCTTTGTAGGTGTATGTGCAAGATTTCAATCTGTTCCAAAAAGAGCCATATGACAAAGCGGCTAAAAGAATCTTGAGATACTTGAAAGGAAGCGAAGTAGGCTATGGTATCAAAGGAAGGTGGATTGACTAATTGGCTATTGGACTCGACTATCTTTGGATGCAGTGGGCGGGAAGAGCACTTCAGCACTGTCAAATCTGGAAACAGACTAATTTCTGGTTTAGCAAGAAACAAAACTCAATAGCCACCTCTGGTGAGGCGGCGAATACATAGGCTACTGGGCGGTGTTGTTGCACCCAAGTCCTATGGATGAGACGGTGAGAGACTATGAAGTTGAAGAAAATGAAATTCCAATCATGTGTGATAACACAAGTGCCATTGCAATCACTCAAAATCTGTGTTGCACTCAAGAACAAAACATATAGATGTCGGATATCATTTCATAAGAGATCATGTTGAAAAGAAGGACATTATCTTGGAATACATCTCAAGCGATAAACAACTAGTGACATCTTCACAAAACCATTATGTGAGTCAAGATTTGAAGAACTCAAGCATGAGTTGGGGTTAATTGGTGGTGACACTCGGACAAATCAAAGAAGAGAATTAGAACGGAAAAGGAATGAAAAAGAGTGAAAACAAAAATCATTTCATAAATCACCAGATCGGAAAACTGACTACACCGAGTCGGTGATATTTGAGTCACCAAGAGAAGCTGAGGAGTAGAGTTAAATCGCCTAAGAGATAATTTGAATAACTTATGAGCAAAGTGACAAAAACGCAAATCGTTTTGACTTAAGCGGGAATGTTTTAAGGAACACGTCAAAGATAATGATGATGTGTATACGGACATAAAGCCGCACACTAAGCTTATGATTGGATATAAATCTTTGCCGCATTAAATACGAGACGTGAAATGCTCAATAAGCGTGCGAAATCCAAGCCGTTGATTTCGATCACAATTCAAAAACCGTCTGCACGTCCTTTCATAAACCATATTTAAACCACTTTCGTCCGTTTCTCTCTCACACTTCTAAAACTGTTCATCTCTTTCTCTCAAAAGGCAAAGGCAAATACTCTCAAACCCTATCAACCTTCAAGTCAATTTCGAATTTTTCTTGATATAATCCTGAGAAATGGCACCAACTTATGACTTTACCAAGCTAGGAAAGCAAATCCACACCGGTTCGACGGTGGATTTCGATGGAATGGTGAAGCAGGGGTCCGACGACACCCTGGTGAAGAAAATCGCTGAGAAGTTGGAAACGTCCGGGCTAAAACCGTTTCTAACACTGGAATATCCGATGACCTATGTGGAGGAGGTCGCACAATTCTACGTGAATGCTGAAATTCACGGACGAAGGAATCAAGTCATCTGTTCACGGGAAGCAATCGACTATCGCGCCAAGGATTTGGTGAATATTGCTCTCTACCAGGCGAAGGAAAGAATCGAGATTAAGGAAGGCGATGTCAACTTGGGCGATGCATGGAAAGAAATAGCCAAGTCCAACCTGCTTTGATAAAATTATATACACAAAGCAAACAAGAGCTGGCGAAAGAGGATTATCACAAATTGTTGGACATAGTTGTCAAATGTATCGACATCAAATTTGGCGGCTTTGACCAATCTGTCAAAGGCAAAGCGATTGTGATGGGTTTTGCAATCATCGAAGAAAAGAAGATAAACGGGTGAGTTTATCTACAAAGCAGATTCTGCGAGCGTGGGAAACAAGTCCTTCAAAGAAGATGGCACATTTGGAGGATCCCTAGGATATGGCCAGTGATTGGCGGCTATTGGAGGTGAAAGGAGTACCTCTTAGACATGGGAAGGCTTTCCATGTCAACAAGAGAATGTTGAGCTAACCTCTCGGTGCTCGAAGCGAGCTTACGCCAAGAGAGTCGACACGACACCGGTGGGGGAATCGGTGACCGGAAGATACAACCGCCTCCTCTCCGGCCCAAGAAGAAAAGTCGCCCCTGCGGTGCCAGAAGAAGACTGTTGCCCTGAAGAAAGAAAACTAAACATGCTCCTTGCCCGGCGGTAGTGTCACCCCGTGTAGCAATGCGGTCGAGAAGGACTCCCAAATACCTTTCTCCGATCGTCAAAAGGAGGAGAAGCCCCGACAAGCTTAGACGGCCGGCTCCTCGAAACAAACACCAAGACGGCCCCGCCGCCAAGACTCGAGAGGACACCGCCTCCGAACTAAATTCCACAGTACAAACCAGAGACGAAAGACTCGTCAAGCGATCGAGAACAGAGAAACCGGTGAGTCGATTACTCGGCCTAGCACAAATACAGAGACTCTATCGGGAGAAGTAGAGTCTCCGGATGTAGTTGATGAAAAATGACCAAGTCACTTTGGAAGCGACGCCAAGAGCAAGCAACTCAAGACACGATTGTAGCTCACACACCAAACTCAAGAAGAAACCCAGCGGATAGTGATGTAATGATCCTATCTCCACCTTACCCGGATATCCAAAATCGTCTGCGTGAGTGGAGAAAATGGAAGTTGAGCAAGTCGAGGAGCAGTTCCAACTACCGAGTTCATAGAAGAAGAAGAATCGCTAAATTTCCTTGGACTAACTCTTTGTGCTCCCGGCTACGGATGAAGACAAGCGCATAGACATTCTGCGGATCTACAAGGACAAGGAGAGAGAAAAGCAAGTCAAGAAGAAGCCAAGAAGCACGTGAGAAGGCAAGCATCGCCTATCTCGGCACCCACGTAACACACACATCCTCTCCTTGATGTCTTCTGCGAAAGTGACGGAGAACTTGAGAACTGGAGAATCTTCGCCACGAGAAGAGTTACAATTGCGGCAAGCATTGCACGAATCAAGAATCCTTCACGAGTAAAGACTAATGGAGGGACAGGAGAGTCCTCGAACACACGGTGAAATCGATCCTATGGGAGTGGTTCACAAATAATAGCCACCGATGTTCTTCTTACCACTTGACTCACTCGGAAGAAGCGATAAGGAGGCTGGCGATGAACCGGGATAGTGGGGACCCCGGTCGAGCCAACCCCTATTAAAGGTGTGCTACCACCGCCCCAACTTGGTGAACCATCAATTGAAAAGCAGTGGGAGTCGGAGACGAGTGACCCCACTCCAAGTCACTCGGTGGTGCGCCCGGTGAGGGAAACTCCCTCCACCTGCGGCAAGGTCGGAGGATCTTTGCAGATGACTCGACAAAAAGAAGCAAGGAGGCGAAGAAGAGAAATTACAATCACAAGGAGAACAACAAGTTGCCATCAACGAAGCTCGAGGACGATTGAGGCTGTCTCGGTGAGGTGCCAACCGCTCGAAGGCTAATGGCGTTGCGATGCGGTCGAGGCACATGAAGGAAGGAATGCCCGGGAGTTAACACTGGCGATGAAAGTGCAATCCATGGAGTTGAGACTCCAATGGATGCCATCAGAAGACCCTAAGACAGTGACGACACTTTGTCGAAAGGGAGGACAAGGCCTCGCAGCAGATAAAGAAAGAGCTATTTGGAGGAAATGAAGGCACGGGAGGTTGAGACTTCCCGGGGTAAAGAGGTCAAGTAGAGAACATCCCTCCCGCAATCATCGACCCATCCGAGAAGGAGATCGGCGCACTTCATGATTCCCAGGACAACCCCGATGTTACTTTTCCCGGGATCGGAAGGCGAAGAAAGAAGCTGAGTCAACCCCATAACAAATCCAAAAGACTGGTGCGGATGTTCCAGGCACGAGCAAGTCGATCCCAAGACTACTCGTCAAACTTTTAACTTTGATGATGAGCCACCACTAGAAATCTCATCATCGTCCGATGATTCTTGATAAAGCCGAGGACAAGTCATCGAAATGGAAAAATCGGTGAGACCAACGAAGGTGTTAAGACAGTGAGGCTCAAGCAAGCCGGGTCTACTTCACAACTAAACCCGGTTTGAACCAGAGACCACCGCTCCGGCTCCTCAAGCTGCGCAGCAGATCGATTCCCAAAAGAACTTCACGCGCAACGCTCATCATCGAGCAGATCCCAGTCGGCGGTGATGAATCTTTTGTGGAATCTTTCCTTCTCACCTTTGGAGATACCGAGAACTCCACGAAGAATCGGAAAATGAACAAGCACGCTATCACAGACCACCTCATGTTCTTTCAACAGACACCATTGTTCCGGTGATTATGATTTCGATGTTGTATGGCCATCACCGCAATGAAGAATCATTTGAAGTTCGAGAAGTGTTCAAGGCACTCTTTCTTTGAAATTGAACGGATGGAGAGGCATCAAGCCTCTTTGGACATGCGCTGGACAACAGAGATGCCACCCTTATAGTGACTTAAGAGGCATTGATTCGAATAAGGAATGGTGGCAACAAAGAAGAAAAAACAATGCGTGTGGAACAGGTGAGATACTTTAGACAATTGTTCAACAAAGTGCTGGTGTGGAGAGTCGAAAATGCGTCGATGCGAAAACGGTGAGGAACACATTGAGCATATGCATGAAGCTCACCTTTGCAAGATCAAGCTGCTGCGTGAGCGAAATGCAAATGATATACAACGTTTGGAAGAACACATGACACGAAAATTCAGCCTTCTCATGGTGAAATGAAGCCGATTTCAGCAGAATCCAACGCTACTCGATGTCGAATTCCGTCTTTGCATACAACGCACAGACTTGAAGCAGAATTCTACCATCGAAGACTCGACTTCATGCTTGCCAAAGATGTTCCCTGGGGTTCCTCTATCCTTTGATGATGCCAAAAAGGGGAAGAGGAATACCTTAAAGCAAACAAAATCTGAAGCCGAAAAGAAAGGAACAAGCGAGAAGGAAAATCGGTGAGGAAATCTTGAAAAGAAGAAAGGAAAGCTTGTTGAGGGGGAAGGATCGTGAGATGTAACATTGATGATTGCACAAACCCCCAACAGGGTCCTATCGGTGACATTATAAAACAAACTCCCCGTGACTCGCCACTCCAACACTGTTGTATCTATGGTGAGAAGAGAAAAGCAATTGAAGCAGGGATGAAGGAAGTGGAAGAAAGAATGGATGCCAGGGTGATCAACATATTGAAAGAACATGGAGGCATTCCAGTTGACAGAGACACGTATGCCATTTCGGATGTCGGGACAGAGCAAGATCGGTTGACGAATTCAAAACGCTCGAATCTGAAGGATATTTTGCAAATATGTCCATGGCTCAAGCTTGGGACTTATCTTGGGAAAAGGGTCTTACATTATGTGAAGAAGGCGACAGACAATGAGACTTAAAGCGATCGCTCTATTTGGTCACTCCGCTAGTCAATCATTTGGGAAGAAAAGACCCCAAGACAAAGATACGCCCAGGTAGTAGAGGAAGAAGCGGTGATGGAGGAAGCTTGGACCAGGCCTCCGCCCAAGAATATTGAATACGTAGATCCGGGGAAAGAAAGGAGGGATCTCTTGGTGGGCTTGACCAAGTGGCGAATTTGCGAGTGGCTAAAACTAACGGCGAGTATGTAAAGAGAATAGAGGAAGAAAACAAAAGACAAACTCGGCTATGGCGGGGAGAGACGGGGAAAGAACAAGGAAAGATGAAGGTTGCCAGGAAGGCATATGAGAAGAAAAAGAAGGCGGTGACGACGAGAAAAATAGGAGAAAGAGAAGAAGATCTTGAACAAGATGAAAGAAGGAGATACGAAGGAGATAAAGTGTTGTTGTTCAACCCTTCGTGTATTTTATCATGTAAATACATACAATGTAAGTCTTACGTAATAAAGCCATAAATTCTTTATTTTGATGCAGACAAAATGTGCTCACGATATACCTTGTGATTGTGTAAAAGAACAGGGAATGATATGATCAATAAAACAGATCTATTCTATGCATACATTCTATGTCACTACACTATCTGTATGTATCTTTGTTGTTTGCATTTTTGAATGAATTAAGTTTTGGCATCATCAAAAAGGGGAAATTGTTAGGAATTGTATTGTTTAGATTTTGATGAATGCCATGTAAAACTTAGAATAGAAAGTTGGTTCCCCAATTTTTGTTGTAAAATGCATTGTAATGAATAAGTGCCCAAAGGCCGAGTTAAGTCGCCTACGTCCTAACATGCAAGAAGACAATCAAGATCTGGAAGGAAGACTCTGTGAGAGACAACCGAGTATGGCAAAGAAGAGTAGACGGGAACTCTATGAAGAAGCGGTGAGATGCGGTGAGTGGAGCATCGTCAAGTCAACTCAAGAAAAGTCAAGTCTCAAGTTGAAGTGACGGAAGAGTCACCCAATGATTGGAAGTCGACTCTAAGTCACCTGGGAAAGCAAGGAAATGCGGTCAAGTCGAGATAAGCGTAAAAGAACCGTTGCCACGTAAATCAAGAGATTTACTTAAACAAGTAATATCTCCATACCACCTTTCTCGGAGTGCTCACCCCGAAGCGTGCAAATGGAATGGACCAATGGGAAGCACCAAACCGTGTCGAACTCGAAAAGGTGAAGGAACAATTCATACGAGGAAATGGCAATTCCAAGAAGCGCAAGCCAACGACCGCAAAGTGACTTTCAAAAATAAGCCTATCTCTTCAACGGGCAAATTTTTGAAAGTTCACTATAAAAAGGCGAGGAGTTTGTTTGAGAAAAAAAGGATGCATGAATGACACATACGTGAGATATACAAGCACATCGTAAAAACTTAAACAATCTCAATCCTCAAGCCTACATTACGAAGTACATCAATCCAACACTCACTGTGAAGGAAAGAGAACTTCAACCAGTTGAAGAGAAACCTTTGAAAACAAGGGTCTACTTTCCGGGAAAGGATTGTAGAAAGGTTCAAGGTTGAACCAAGTCTCAAGCTTTTGGAGGGCTTCGTGATCAAATCCAAAGAGCTTGACCAAGTGAGTCATTAGTAGCAAGCGCAAAGCGCCTGCCCTGTGAAGAATTGAGTCGTACGAGAAGCGGTGAGTGATCAAGGCGTCTCGGATCGAGTCCCAAAGGATCAAGTTGTTGTGATCAAGACTTGTATCCGGACTGTTACCACTTTGTAAACGATCATTACTTAGTGGATTCCTCCAGGGAGTTGGAGAAGAGAGGAGTAGAAGAATTACCCCATCTTCGAACCTCTATAAAAACTTCTTGTGTCATTTACATTTCAACATTTAAATTCTCGCACTTTTAATTGCTTATATCTGTGATAAATTTGCTATCCATTTGATAACTTATAAGTACTAAATCAAGCTCTAAAATCTTGCTTAATCAAACTTAAGGGTGTTAAGTCTTCCAATGAAAAATAAAACCACAGTTGAGTTAAATTATAGCCAACGGTGAGTTACTCCATCAACAACTCAATTTGAGTCTGTTGAGAGATTAACTCCACCGAGTGACTAATTCGATTGTCCATCAAGGACACGGTGTGTAGAATTAACTCTGTAGATTTAAAAGGACTAAATCGAAAATTTGGTAAGGTTTATTCAACTCCCCCCCTTCTAAACCTTACACTTACACCCTCGGGACCTACAAAGGCCCAAATTGTTTCTCAAAAGGGTCACCCGGCTATATTTGATAGTTTCCACTTCAAATAAATCTGAAAATCCACATAACAAGAGCATCTCTAACTCGAGGGGGAAAGCCATGGATGGCCTTTTAAGTGGTCAAAGAACAAATTTAGTCCAACTTATAGAAGATATATAATTATGGTCTTTTTAATACAAAATGTCTTAAATACCCTTTTTTATATCTTAAAAGTACAAAATTGTCCTCATTCTTTTTTTTGAAATTGACCTAAACCTCATTCCACCCATTTCCTCCATTATTCTTCTTCTTCAAGCTAAGGTGTTCTTTGGGTTTTGGATTTCTCCCAAAGTATATTGTTGATATTTGGAGGTAAGAAACATCTATTTGTTACACATTATCATATTGGTTAGATATTTTGGTTTTCCCCTATGAAGAAAAGTTGAACTCGAGTTATCAAAAGGCAAGGAGGTGTAGAGAAGCTGCTCTGGAACTCCTACGAGGTTCCCCGAGGATAGTTATGCCAATTTGCCCGCATATGCCCACAACTTAGCCATTGCTAATCCTAATACTGTGTATTATTTAGAGATTGATGACGACAACGTTTCAAGTACTTTTTTGGCATTTGGGCCTTGCATTCATGGATTTCACTCGTCAATTCGACCAGTTGTTATCGTAGATGGCACATTCTTGACTGCGAAGTATAGAGGTACGTTGATTGTTGCTACATGTCAGGATGCAAATATGCAGATATATCCTCTTGCATGGGGCATTGTTGATTCTGAGAATGATGCTTCATGGCATTGGTTTTTTTCAAAATTGAAAGAAATAACAGGTGATAGGGAAGATCTTGTTGTTATATCTGACCGCCATAGAAGTCTCATCAATGCAGTGCGAGATGTCTATCAGAATGCTCGGCATGGTCATTGCATATATCACATAAAAGGAAACTTGAGGACCGTCACTCGAAATACCAATCTTTGCCTCACTTTTTATGAAAGCAGCTGAGGCTTATCCTTGTTGAAGAATTTGGAATCTTCATGGGTCAGATTAGAAGTACCGATGAGACAGGTTGGAGGTATCTTAATGGTACAGATTTTCAGACATGGGCAAGGTCACACTTTCAGGGGAACCGTTATAATATTATGACATCGAACAATGCGGAGTCGCTCAATTCCTTGTTCAAGAAGGAGCGACAAGGTCCAATTCTCCCGTTAATTGAGAGTATAGGTAATAAGCTACAAAAATGGTTCTTTGAGACGCGTGAAAATGCACATAATTGTACAAGTCGTTTAACCCCGCAATGGAACAAAAAATGCGCAAACAATATGATATGGCGAAGAGATTCACAGCTCAACCATTTGATCAGTTGATGTATACAGTAAGTGGCGGGACCACGAACCATATTGTTAATTTTGCTGAAAATACTTGCACATGTAGAAAGTTTCAATTGAATCACTTTCCATGCGAGCATGCAATAGCAGCGGCCAAACAAAGACAATTTTCAGCATATGACTTATGTTCTCATTACTATACTGTTGACTTTTGGAAAGCATCATATGCATATAGTATAATGCCTGCAACTAATGAAACGGAATGGGATGTTCCTGAGAATATTAAGAATATAAATGTCTTACCACCTCTTGTCCGACCACTGCATCGGTCGTCGTAAGACAACGAGAATACCTTAAATCGGGAGTTTGTTAAGAGAATCAAATGCGATGTAGGTGTGGGGCATCGGGCACAACCGACTTACATGTCGAGATCAAAGACCATTGGTTGACAGACAATGATAAATTTAGTCAGTATTTACTTGAACATGTGATTTCACATGCAATATTGTAATTTGTGATGAAATATACACCAAACGACCAAGGTCGAGTTTAAGCGACTGCAGTCATTTAGGGACTCGACTTTAGTCGGGTTCCCTCGACGAAAGTCGTTTTTTGAAATTTTTGTTCTTTAATATTGTATTTAACTACTAAAATTCACTTCAACAATGTTAAAAGACTATATAATGATGTTAGAAGTGCTTTTGTAACTATCTAATCACACCTCATTTGAATCTTTAAAACATATCTCAAGACATGTCACATTTGGTTTGAGTGTTCACAAACACACTGGTAATGTAAACGTATTGCAATCACAAACAATAATACCTTATGAAAATGTTATGAATTTGATTAAATGGTGAATTTGAGAAATAAATATGTTCAACTACACTTGAGTATGTATTAAAAGTGATTGAAATAAGAATTTAGATGAAATATACACCAAACGACCAAGGTCGAGTTTAAGCGGCTCGCATGATCGTTTAGGGACTCTACTTTAGTCGGGTTCCTCGATGAAAGTCGTTTTTGAAATTTTTGTTATTTAATCTTGTATTTAACTACAAAAATTCACATCAACAATGTTAAAAGACTATATAATGATGTTAGAAGTGCTTTTGTAACTATCTAATCACACCTCATTTGAATCTTTAAAACATATCTCAAGACATGTCACATTTGGTTTGAGTGTTCACAAACACTTTGGTAATGTAAACGTATTGCAATCACAAACAATAATACCTTATGAAAATGTTATGAATTTGATTAAATGGTGAATTTGAGAAATAAATATGTTCAACTACACTTGAATATGTATTAAAAGTGATTGAAATAAGAATTTATAGATGAAATATACACCAAACGACCAAGGTCCAGTTTAAGCGCTGCGATCGTTTAGGGACTCGACTTTAGTCGGGTTCCTCGATGAAAGTCGTTTTTGAAATTTTTGTTCTTTAATATTGTATTTAACTACTAAAATTCACATCAACAATGTTAAAAGACTATATAATGATGTTAGAAGTGCTTTTGTAACTATCTAATCACACCTCATTTGAATCTTTAAAACATATCTCAAGACATGTCACATTTGGTTTGAGTGTTCACAAACACACTGGTAATGTAAACGTATTGCAATCACAAACAATAATACCTTATGAAAATGTTATGAATTTGATTAAATGGTGAATTTGAGAAATAAATATGTTCAACTACACTTGAGTATGTATTAAAAGTGATTGAAATAAGAATTTATAGATGAAATATACACCAAACGACCAAGGTCGAGTTTAAGCGACTGCAGTCGTTTAGGGACTCGACTTTAGTCGGGTTCCCTCGATGAAAGTCGTTTTTTGAAATTTTTGTTCTTTAATATTGTATTTAACTACTAAAATTCACATCAACAATGTTAAAAGACTATATAATGATGTTAGAAGTGCTTTTGTAACTATCTAATCACACCTCATTTGAATCTTTAAAACATATCTCAAGACATGTCACATTTGGTTTGAGTGTTCACAAACACACTCGGTAATGTAAACGTATTGCAATCATAAACAATAATACCTTATGAAAATGTTATGAATTTGATTAAATGGAGAATTTGAGAAATAAATATGTTCAACTACACTTGAGTATGTATTAAAAGTGATTGAAATAAGAATTTAGATGAAATATACACCAAACGACCAAGGTCGAGTTTAAGCGACTGCAGTCGTTTAGGGACTCGACTTTAGTCGGGTTCCCTCGACGAAAGTCGTTTTTTGAAATTTTTGTTCTTTAATCTTGTATTTTTTTGCTCCTCTTGAACTCACTTACATATATGTTTCTTATTTATTTTGGGACAAATTACAATGAGAACATAGCCATTTCAATGCATGCTATTCAACTACTAAAATCCATAATTATGTTCAACTACACTTGAATATGTATTAAAAGTGATTGAAATAATAATTTATAGATGAAATATACACCAAACGACCAAGGTCGAGTGTAAGCGACTGCAGTCGTTTAGGGACTCGACTTTAGTCGGTTTCCCTCGACGAAAGTCGTTTTGAATTTTTGTACTTTAATCTTGTATTAACTACTAGAATTCACATCAACAATGTTAAAAGACTATATAACGATTTCCATTTCGAAATTTTCATAAAATGTTATCAAATTTTCACATAACGTTACAAAAAAATAGCTTATAAGCTATTCAACTACTAAAGTCCACAATTACATCCATTAGCACAAAACTATAAATATTTACCTTTCACCCAATTTTGTGTACCATTTGTTGAACTCCTTTAACTTTGCGCGTCAACCTTTTTGAATTAGGATAGGAATCGAGTTGTCCATAAACTTTCTTGGCTTCAATTCGTTCGTATATGGAGATAATCTGAACTGTGAAGGCATTCTAACTCTTTTACTTGCCTCTATGGGAGCATCATCGGTTTGTGTCTTTGATCCTCTTTTATACGTCTTTCTTATAGTCCTAGTTTTCTTTTGTATGCGCACCACATCAATATTTTGTTGTTCACGCTCACCCTCTCTTGAGACCCACCCTCTTAGCCACATCCCCACCAATACTTCAACCACTTGTTCGAAACCTTCTCCTTAGTCACATTTGATGCTACATCAATCTGTCCAGGTCAATGTCATATCAATTTCCTCATCATGCATAAAGGCGGAGGAGAAAGAGTTCGATGCACATTCTCGTTATGCATAGGCGGAGGAGAAAAATTTTGATGCACATCCTCATTATGCATAGGCGGAGAAAAAACATTTTGACGCACATCATCGTTATGCATATGAGGAGAAGGAGCTTGATGCCTCATCTCTAAGATGCTCTCCACTTTTCGATCTAATGCATTGACTTTCTCGGTCAATGCAAAATGGCATCTAAAATATGTCTTCTGTGATAGGAAGCGATGAGTCGACGATGAGTGGAAGACGTCGGAAGGGGTTGGCGCACATCCTATAAAACTAAACATAAATCATAACTCAAGTAACTATATTACATTAACGAATTTAAAAGTGCGATACAAAAATTTTAAATATGCTTACTTCATTTGGTTGGCATGATCCTCCGTGTCACCCAAAACATCCCGAGATGACACCCTCTCTCCCTGGTTTGGTTGGGTGTTTTCAGAGGCGTCATCACCAAAAAACTGGTATATATTCAATAATTTCTCCTCGGGTGAAGGAGTCAAATGCGCATACACTTTAACCTGATGATTTTTAAATGAAATAATTTCAAAATCTAAATAAAATATTACTTCTGACATGAATCCAACTCGACTATAAACGACTTTATTCAAAATTAAAAAACTGATTTTAATTTTTTGAAACAATTAGAGTACTCACATTTGGCGAATCCAAGATATTAGAAATATAATTTTGCCCAAGTGTCAAGCTTGATTTCCATTTCCGCATCCTTGGAATTTTGTCCTTAGTCATAGATGCTTGAAATAAGTTGGCGATACTCGGAATAGACTCATATGCCCATACCTTGAAAAAATAAACAATATAAGTAACAAGTTACTAATCAACTTGAGAAAATATATCAACTAACTAAATAATAAATTCAACAATTTATTTTTACCCAATATAGCCAATGGAAATCCATATAAAGTGTATGTTTTGGCGGGAAGACTCTTAAACTTTCTCACGAATCCAACTTTTGTATGATCAAAACATTTCCGGCCCCAAGGATATGAGTTGAACAGCTCAAGATTGTCAACTAAATCTAAAACGTCCATTTCAATCGATGTAGATTTCTCTTTCGCTCTCAAGATACTCTCATAAATGAATATTAACCCCAACTTGTATTTATCTTCTTCGTCCTCTACCCTCTCCAAAATTGTCGATTCTAATTCTTCCACTTTGGCACAATATTACATGCATTAAAATATTTTCTTTCTAACCTATTCTCACGGGAAATTTGTCCCTATACTCCTCCTCATTCCAGGGTTTCAATCCAGGTAATAAGAGTGAACTCTCTCAATGAGAAACAAGCTTTGGATGAACCACCAAAAGAGAACCAAATCTCATCATCATCTACTATCCCAACTACACCTTTATTGGTGATCCTCCAGAAGCATTAAAGAATTGATAGCTTGCCCGAGAATTTAATTTTTTTACTCATATAATGAAAATTTGCAAAACAAGAACTTAACAACCTCTCTTTGTATTCATCAGTTAATATATTATACACTTTCCCAAAACTTTTCAAGTTACATCGAACTGATACTCTTGCATCACACCAAAACTCAGGATCAATAGCGTATGTCATTATGCAATTACACAAGAAGTTATCAATAGTTTCACAATTATAAATTCTTCAATACATTTTGCAACACCTTGAATTTCCAAACCCGCTAGGACAAATATATTAAAGAAATGAATTACAAGAAATACAAAGGAAGTCACTTATACAATATATTGCCTCAAATAGACACCCATAAGCAATTGCAATAGTTTCCCCTCTAATCATAAATAAAGCAAATTACATACCATAACCAAAGAAAAGGAATTAAAACCAAAGTTCAAGAAAAAAATCAAGACATAGGAACATAGTTGCTACATTCGGAGTATCAAAAAGCGAGAAACATTAGTATAGCATAGTCATATTTTTTTCATTTGTTCAACTTTTGATACCTATTCTTTCAATTACGTGACTAGTCTTCTTTATAACAATAATATATCAATTATTTGACCAAGGTTTTAGGTACTAAACATAAGAGTATTATGTCTGTTTGATTCAGATTTCTTCAAGAAAAAAATAGATTCATACTTGATCCTCACCAAACCCTTGTTTTTTTAATGCTTTAAAATCTATCAATATGAAAAATGACCGAACTAATCAAAAAACATCTAAACATCCAAACACCAAATTAAATATTACATAAATGTTCTTCTAATTAAGAAAACAAAAGAGCAATAAAATCATAAAATGAAAAAATGAGCTAACAACAAGAAACTTTAAAATGAATATTTAAACAAGAAACTTTAAAATGAACTAACAAAGAATAAACTTTTAATTCTAATTAATGCGTTTTTAACAGCAAGAACTAATAGCATTACATCTAATATCAACAAAGAAACTTCTATTCTTTTCGTTTAATTTCTTTTAGTCATACAAGTAAACGAGAAGAATCCCATCTGCATTTCTTTTTATACTTTGCTAATATCAACAGGGTGTCTTGGTGTTGAATATGGGCAATCACTTTCAATAACACACAAAATTAGACTAACAACCTTGACTCACTCGAGGATAATTTCGCAACTAAAAACGAGAAATAAAAAAGGTTCTAGGGTTTTCATATTTGGGGAGTGAAATAAAAAACGAAAAAGAGAGATTACTCTCACCAAACCCTTGTAATTTCAACATGAACAATCGGTTTTCTCTTACTCAAAATCAAATATAAAATCACTACTTTAACTATTCTTCCCAATATTTATTACCACCAAAACAAAATAAATAATTTACAAATCAAAAATACCTTCAAAAGAGACAAAATCGCTATTTTAAGTCGATTGTTGGTTGATGAACTCGATTGAATTCACTCGATTATAGTGGTTAGGTTTTGGAGACTTTGTATTTGAGTAAATGACGAGAAAAAAAAGAAAGAGAATGAGAAGAAAGAAACAGAGAAGGCGTGAATGAGGGAAAGGGGTGAAATAGGGATTACCAAATTATAAATTTGTTCTTTTTTTTTTTTTCAAATGGGTCAATGGTCTTTATGGGTCAAAAAGGCCCAAATTGTTTCTCAACCGGGTCACCCGATTATATTTGATAGTTTCCACCTAACTCGATGTATGCCCTTAACGGCTTAACACCATTCTTTGTCGGGCCAAACACTTTGGGCTTCCCAAATGGGCCTCTACGCTAGTAAGATCTATGGGGAAGATTTTTAAAGTACCCACTATGGATAGTGGGTACTCTTTTCTATCCACTAAGATAACAAACTTTTTTCTACCCAAATTGGCCAAAATACCCCTTCTTTAAGTTGGTGTTTTTGAATTTTGAAATCTAAGACATAAATATACCATTTAATACCGTATAGGAAACCGTATAAAACCCAATGACAAAACAAAAGTGAAAAAACAAAACAATAGTAAAATCATTTTGTGCCCAACTCGGTCAAAATGAAGCAAAATACAAACCCCAATTTCGTGCCCCTTTGTCTTCAAGAAGAAGAAAAACTTTCACCCCCATTTCGTGCCCAATTCGGTCAAGAAGAAGAACAAATAGAAGAACCCATTAAGTGCCCAACATCGAAGAAGAAAACAAATGGCTTCAATCGTGCCGTCATCATCGTCGCCTACACCTCACTGCCCGTCGTCGCCCTTCCACACCTTCCTCCTCCGCTCACGAACAGGTAAGGGTAGCATTTCAAGTTTTGTTTGTTGTATAATGTTGAAATTTTAAATGATTAGGGTTTAGTTTGAAGTATATTTCATGGGTTTGTTACAATGTGAATGATTAGGGCTTAGTTGTTCGAAAGTTTCAAATATATGAAGTTTTGTGGGGGACATTAGGCGAAAAATGGTGGATTTGTTTGGATTTGCACGATATTGTCTTGAAGGCGATAGGGGGCGCGATATCGTCCGTAGGGTAATTTGGGGACGATATTGTGCCCTAGTTTATTTTTTGCACGATATGGTGTTGAAGGCGATGGGGCGCGATATCGTGCCCTAGGGTAATTTGGGCACAATATCGTGCCTAGTTAATTTGAACACCATATCGTGCCCCTGCGCTTATTTTGGCACGATATCGTGCCCCACACTTAATTTGGGCACAATATCGTGCCCCATTCTAAATTGGGCGCGATATATCGTGCCCCAAACCTAATTTCGCACGATATTGTGCCCCTGTTTAATTATTTGAAATCGTGCCTATATATCGTGCTGTGCCACCTCATCTTTAATTTTTGTAACTCATTTCTACATTTCTCCAATTTTTGTACCTTATTACTAAATTGCAATTTATTAATTGTTGTAGGTCGGTCCATGATTGTTGAGACCCTCATATCATCGAGAGAGGGCCCGGATCGCGGGATACGTTCGATCGAATATTATTTAGGCCATCATAGCCGAGTTGCGGGAGATCGGTGGTGGTTTATATAGTCGATTTAGATAGTCGGCTTTTGGATATTTTATAGATTTTGGGTATGACGGAGCCGATTTGTAATGCGGCACTTTGCATGCATTAGTTGCGATGGAGGTGCGTGTCTTGAGCTCGGAATCGGAGTGTTGGTTCCACGTCGGAAAGCATCTACATCAGATTCTCTCGGCGTGATTTTGCAATGATATTGGGATTGCGATTTTCGTGGTCCACATTTGACCCTAACGGTGATTTTGAGGTACCGACACCTGGTATATATAGGCGGTATTGGCCTAGGGGTGATCGGGTTACCGCCGCGCATTTACGCAATTTATTTTGTTGGCACCTTCGTGACTCACCGGCGATGCCCTAAAAGGTAGTGAAGGTGTTATTTTCCTTTTACATGATCTTTGTGTTTCGATGGCAGCAGGCAGCATGATGGGCCGTTGGTTGTGGTTTTTGATCGAGGCGATGCCGCAGATGGGAGACTTTCCTCGGGGGAAATACTCCTTTCGAGATATTGATGCATTATATTCGGCATTTGCATGATGTTCGCCACCGGCCGATGTACTAAGGAGCGTTCCACCTAGATATCGCCACCTTCTTATCATTTTTATGGGGCCACTTATGTCTTTGATGCGTATATGTTTTTATTTTATTTATATTTGTACTTAGTTTTTTAAATATTTAAAAATCTTATTTTTCATACTTATCAATGTTCTCACTGATTTGGGCATTCGAGGCGATACCTCCGGGTAATGCCTGGGCGACTCAGTATCCGGCACCCGATTGCCTAGGTGCCTTCGTTGGAGGTTTTCGAAGACCACCCTTTGTTGACACTTGACATAATGATTTTTCTTTGACACGGTATGTATTAACATTGTTTACTTATTTATTTATTTAATAATTAATTTATTTTTTATTAATTTATTTATATTATTTGAGGCTTTAGTGTGTCATGAGATATTGGATCCGAGGAGGAGCTCCAGCAGATATATATGGAGCGAGTCGATGATCCGATGATTTTGTTAGGTCCTCCTCGGTTCATCCCAAAGGAGAACCGGTTTTAGGCAGTCTTTGGGAGGGCGGCAGCGGTACGAGTAAAGATTCAATGACCCCTGCCCACAGCGAAAAAGAGAGTGTCGATTCGATGACCCCCCCTATTAGCGGCGGGGGAGAGATCTTCTTGCTAGAAGCGTCGGGCAGGGGCGGATTAGGGAGAGAGTAGACCCGATTCGAGGCCGACACTACTACTCCTATTATTCGAGGAGGAGAAACGGCGTAGGGAGGATGGCCCATCATCCCATCTGGCCGATGATCTCTTAGATGCCGGGCAGATGACGCATTAGCCGGCATGACAGATGCGCGCGATGATCCATCGATCCCTCCATCAGTCCCTCGGATACTCATGTTGATCCAAAGATTCGAAGCGGCAGATGATATGATGACGCCGATTCGGGGTGTTATGCAGAGAGATTAGCGATTCGAGAGGCGCATAGAGGAGCGGTTCGCTCGATTGGAGACACGAGTTGATGATGCCATTTTCGATTAGAGATCGTCATCTCGGAGAGGAGGTTCACGCTGGGATGACGCCTGGATCGGGAGATAGGTCGTGTTAGGACCTTATTCGGGAGGAGGTTAGGCGTCTGTTCCCATACCTTGATCGACGATGACTTCGTGCATGGCGATCGAGAGATATCCGAGCCGATCATCGCAGCGAGACGCCACCGTCCACTACCCTCCGATCATGTCGACTCCTCCTCTTCCGACCATGTCGACTCCTCCTCCTCCGGCAAAGATCGACTCTTCCTCCCAGATGACGACTCTTCCTCCTCCTCCTCCTCCTCCGGCCCATGTCGACTCCTCCCCTCCTCCCAGTTGTGATGACTCTTCTTCCTCCCCGGCCATGTCGACTCCTCCTCCTCATCCGACATTGTCGACTTCTCTTCCGCCATTGTTGACTCTATTATGCATGTGTTATCACATTCTCCACGACCACGAGTGTCGGTCATGATTCCGAGGCCATTGCCGTCTCCTCTTCGAGCTCCCTCTCCGACACTCGTGGTCTCGGTCCACGAGCGCCCTCTCCCATTTGCCCTCACCGCCTACTTCCTTGCTCCAGGTTCGGGATAGGGGCGGCCCGTCGCGGCATATTCGCAGCCCATTCGGGGATCTAGGTCTCGCAAGCCGGACCGATCGAGAGAGGAGTATACCCGATTCTTAGAGTCAAAAGAAGAGTAAGTATTAAATATTTTTGCATTTGTCTTGTCGTCTTAGTATTACCATCTTATATTAGTGCAATGTCTTAATATTTGAGGGTTCAATTGTAGGAGGAACGTGGGGCTTACGTCATCGTGTGTTGGGCCATCATTTTTTAAGGAAATGGCGGATCAAAGGATGAGTTGGAAAATGATGTAAGTTCTTAAATTTTTGCATTATTTAGTTGATGAATATTTTTCGATTAATATCGATTTCTTTCATTTCAGACAAAGATATAAATGCATACATGACCATACTACGATCCGATCCCCATTTTCTTGGGGTTGAGCCTCATGAGAAGCAAAGGGAACTTATAGGATTGTGTCTACGATATTTTCGGTTAGTTTATTTATTATGTGTCTCGCATTTTCTTGTAAACTTAATAAATGATACTTGTTAACTTATAAACATTTTTCAATTTGTAGGATTTCATACGACTTATATGGAATGGTATGCATGGTACGGATCTTGCCGACAAGTATATGACCAGCGACCATGGAGGAGATTCCTCCGGACCGAGCTGGATGAGTTGGTTAGGGTTGTCAGCCACGGATCTCGAGGATGGGGTAATCCCCTGGACCGTGGAATGCCGCATCAGCAGTACACTTGAATTTATTTAATTTTTTGGCTAGTTTATTCATTTTTTCATTCAAAATTTTTGATTATTTACTAATTTTGTTTTTCCCAGTGTACATGATCGTGAATTTAACGGGCTATTTTGTCGTGTGTATTTGGATCTACGTAGAGCTAAAGTACATATGTACGACTTTATACGTGCCCGATACAAATGACGATACTTTTTCCGCGGCTAGCCGACACACGCCCACTCCGCCGCATGCTCCCATCTGCTCATTCGCGGCTCACTACTCCGACTTACGTAAGGAGCCCGTCCGTCGTGAGTGGGACCTTGTCCATGTGCAACCGAAAGATTGTTTCTCTCAGACGACTCCACCGGTTGTTGGTGTATTTGCCATATATTTCGTCATTAGTTGTATTACGAGAAGATTAATAGAAAATATGTGGGAGCGATCGATTCCCGAGATAAGGAAGAACATGGCACAATAGGTTTACCGAAGACAAAGACTGAGATAGTAGTACTTGGGAATTGTAGTACATTTTATTGATTGTATAAATTAAATATTCATTTTGTATGATTTTCTTTTTCTTAATTTGTTTAAAAAAAACAAAAATTTGCAAACATATTCAACAGGCACGATAAATCGTGCCTAATTTTAAAAGTGGTACGATATCTTGCCCTTTATATTAGCGCGATATCGTGCCTCGCTTAAAATTAGGCGATATATCGCACAATATACGTGTACGATATATCGTGCCTAATATAAGGGGCAAGATATCGTGTTCTTTATAAAAATGCACGATATATCGTGCCACTTTTATAATTATGCACACGTTTCTACACTCGGCTTGATTAACATATATTAAACTCACTACCGAGTTTCTACTCTTAGTGTGTTTTTCTAACATAGTATTAAATTTGAAATAATTTTTGCCTAATCTTTTGGTTGCTTCAAGTGTTAGCTCTTGATCTCTTTCATTAGCGGCGGTCGTCGTTCATAAAACCACTTTTCAATAATAGTCCGAGCACACTCAAGCCGCAGAACAACAGGTAACTTTCTAGCCCATAATAACCGACTATTGAAGCTCTCACTTGAGTTTGATGTCATGAACCCATAACGCCGGACGGGACACTTAACTCGAGACCATCTGTCTTCCCCACGCACGTTCTAATTTCTTAAACGCACCCGTCTCACTAGCAACTTTTATGTTTTCAAAATACTTATCATAATCTTCACGGCGGTATGAATATGATGCATTCCTAAACATTGCTACTATATGTTGACCGTCTTGAGCCAAATTACTCTGCAAATGATAAGTGCAAAGCCCATGTGATGCTTCCGGGTATCTTGCTTTTATGGCATTATCGATACTCTTGTCTTTGATCGAAACAATCGTGAGATCACGCAGGGCAATTATAAGCATCTCTCTCAATCTCAAAAACCATGTCCGAGGAATCGTCGTTTTTCAACATCCCCGATTCCAACCGCAAGTGGGAAAATATGTTCATTACCATCTTTTGTTATTCTTGCCACAAACAATATTCCTCGGTACTTACCTTTAAGGTGTGTTCCATCAATCACAATAATTGGTCGGGCATTGTTCGGAATCCGATGATTGATGCATGCAAAGCAAAAAACACATACTTGAATCTATTAAAATTATCCGACTTCCATCTAGTTACCGATCCGGATTCGTTAAATTCAACATGTGTAAGTATGCGGAATTAGATTGAATGACTTGTTGCTATCTCCATATATCAACCCAAAGGCATGATGCTTAGCACTCAACGCAAAATTATAACTCATTTTAAGCCCATGTCGCGATTCCAACTCCGCTATCATATCTCTCGCACGAGCTTGAGAATGTTCCACTAGTAATCTAGATGCAAAATACGCACCTACTACTTTAGAATGCACCCGCCTAGATGTATTGCCATTCAAATTTAATGCACATCCATGGTGCTTGTCAAACTTCCTACTCTCCAAATACCATCCTTTCCATATGCACGCATTCGAAAAGGGCATCGTTCATACTTGCATATTGCATGAAAACGAGTCTTATCCGAGCGTTCAACTAGATACTCGACTTGATTTTCAAGGTGATACATGCCTAGTGCGATATCCAATTGATGGCTCAAAAGCTACCTCTAAAACCGTAGGCAAAGTGCACCTATCGTTTTATAGTATAGATTATTGAGTACCGAGTGTCATTCCCACGAGGATTGTAAGTAATTACCGTCTTTTTGTTATTTAATCTAACAATTTTCAGAGTTTTTGTTTGATGAAAAGGAAAACAAATTATAAATTGTAAAAATGAAGGAAGATTTGTAAAATAAGAAATCAAGAGATAGAAATGTGTTTGAATGTAAATCCTCTAGAATATTTTTGTGATTTGACAAGTTAAAAATACAACCGTAATCCCTTAAGCAAAAACCCAACCTCTTTTAATAAAATCTCATGTCTTGTGGACCGTAGAAATTCCCAATTTAAGTTAAACCCTTTCTCAAGGCGAAAAACTTCTAATCTCAAGTTGATTAACTGAAATCTCTTTCTAGTTAAAACCCCAAGACAACATTATAACGATTTGTGAATTCCCATATTAGGTTTGACCTAATCCGGAAGATTTATGTCGTCCCTATATCTAGGATTGCATGCAACTCTTTTCCCTTATATAGGTTCTATTTCACCATGAATCTCTCGATTTCCGGATGAAAAATAAACTTCAAATCAATATTGCGCATATATCAATTCGAATGAACGAAGCATAATATAAGTGAATCACACAAAATATGAAGATTTTATTAAAAACATACACATCTTAATCACAAATCTATTCTAGAGTTCATTACATTCAAACACTAGGAGTTTAGCTACACATGATTTTGACCAAAGAATAAATTACACAAGAAGATTTAAATATTGTAGATATGGTGTACTTATCTTTCTCAAAATCTCAATTGACTTCTTTCTTGATTGATGATGTTGCTCCAAGCCTTCTTCTCCAATATTGCCCCAAGTTTTATCCTTCAAGACCCCTTGATCCCAATTCTACTTAATGAAATGAATACAATGAATATTTCCGAGTATCTAATGAATGAATCTCCCAATTTCAACCTCGCTTTTATAGCAACCAATACATTGATAGTACTCTCTTTTATTAAACAATCACCCTCATTTTCCTTGTTGGTTGGTGAATTCTTGTATTCAAGTGATGAGGAGGGGATATGGAGACATGGTGGAGCAAAATTGGGTGTTAAAGGTGTACAAAAGTGGTCAAAAAAGCTTGGTTGGTGAGTTTTTCATAGAAAATTTGCAAAAGGAAGTCCCACGACATGGCCATGTCGCAGAACACACCGCCATGCCATCTTTATCGACATGGCCATGTCGCCCAACATGGCCAGGTCGTGTTGGGGGCTGTTTTGTGCGAATTTTTTGAGTTTTTGGCTCCCGACGGAACACGGCCGTGTTGCCCAACACTCCTGCCCGTGTTGGACCAAAAAGGCCCCGAAAATGACGCGTTTGGCTTGGAATTTTGAGCGTTTTGTATCCTTAAACTCCCGGCATGTTTTGACATGAATCCATGGTCCGAAATTCACCAAAATTAGCCCCGAATGGTCAATCTACATCAATAAAAGCACCTCGGAAAGTATGAACTATGTACAATCAAAAATTTACAAAACTAACAATAAAATAACTCGAATTCTACTCAAATATACACATAAAACATGCATAAAAAGACCCTTATCACCAATTCGGTTTTGCTCATGTATGTTGCTCCTTGGCGCAATGTCCCACTAGATGCTTCCAAACTAAGCAGGTTCCGGGAGGAATCAAACGTGCGAGAGTGTACCAGAATCACCCAACTTCGTCCTGTGGGCACTATTGTTTCGTCCATATTGTCTCTATATCACGGATGTATGTTAGCACCTCGTCATTTCCGCGCATCTTGGTTTTGGTTTTCGAAATACTTCTCTCCGTCTTCACAAAATTCTCAACCCAAAGACCATTTCTTTGGTCATTTTCAAATTGATTATTAGCTTCAACATCGTACCAACATCACCGGCCGAAGTGTAGTTCTCACCAAAATCATTTGGACTATAGTTTGAACCATAATCAATTTCATTATTATCACAACCAACATCACCATCGTATTATCACAATTAACATCGAGTATTATCACAACTCATATCGGGATAATAGCCATCTTCATTGCTTGGCCTTATACTAGGTCCCGGACAATTGATATTTGGAACATTAATTGTAGGTGATAGTGACGCGGATGATCAATAATTGGAACATTGTTCATATGCATAAAAGGTGCTCCACTAGGCCTTCGCATGACTATATAGATTGATGCGCGGTACACCGTATTATTTGAAAACCAAGATGTTGCATGTAGTTGTAATTAGGCCCAATGACCGTTGAAAAATCATTCGACTAGCCATTAGTTGCATAAACTTCCACCAACACCGTTTTGACCTTCAACGTTCTCAACTCGATTATGCCAAGATCGACCTCCCAATACATTATGCGAACTAGTCTCACCCATCGTTTTTCTTTTCGGTGTTACAAAAACAACTCGGTAACTCGGTGTTCCCAAACGCAGATTTCAATGTCATCATCGTTTTTCAACTTTAACTTCCCAAGTTTGTTTCCGAAATATCTACAATAGCATGCATTACACAATCGTATACGCCCTATCAACATCAACAACACCATAAACCTTATCCAATATTTCACTATAATTCATTTTGCCTGGTTTAATACGCACAACTTCTTTTTCACCATTTTTATATTCTAAACCTTCCCAATGACCACCAAATCGAACAACAACATAGCGAGAGTTCGTCTACATACAAAGAAAAATATTAAAATATGCAAGAATACATAAAAAAGTCTGGTTTATATCGTGCCCCTTTTTCATTGAGTAAGACGATACGATATATCGTGCCAAGACAAATAGGCACGATATATCGTGTATTGTGTTTCATAAATGCGAGAAAATTTTCCCTTTCACAAAACACTTCACATATTTTGAAAATATATTGGTCTCGAACGATTTAAATAAGGTTATGTAATTATGAGGAGAAGAACATTACCTTGTTATTCGATTTTTTGGTGCGATTTTGGTGATAAAAGATTACAAAAATAACTTCTTGATATTTCGTGAAGACGAAAAAGAAAAAGAGAAAAAATAAAAAGCAAAATAGAAGGGGAGGGTTGACGTATGTATTGGGAGTATTTAATTGCAAAAAAAGAGAAATACAAATATACCTACTTTAAAGACTTGCATTTAAAGCCTCAAGGGTATTGTGGTAATAGAACACCAAAAGTGGGTAGAAAACTATGTTTTTTATCCTAAATGTCAAAAAAATCTCTTTCCTATCCCAAGTGGGTAATTTACCCTATTTGCTCTACGTATGATATTTGTCTGAATATTGATTCAGATTATTATTTCTTAACAGGAACCTTTTATATTTCAGACATAACTCTTTAAAAGAAACTTCTAAAAGAAAACTAAAACGCAAAACAGTAGAGAGGTCAGTAACATGAGTACAAGAAAAAGACAATACACTAGCATAAACTTCAACAGTTATCTCTACTGACAACCTTAAACAAAAAGAAAAAAGAAAAAAAAAGAAACCCATGTTTCCATTTCACCCCAGCTGTATTCAAAACATGAATAATAGACCCTAGGGGGATAATAAAAACACAGGCTACCAAAAATACAAGGAAAAAAAAAACCCTAACATCAAGCATAATATCCCAACCACAGCAAAAGGGCATACTACAATCCATATACATTCTTGATTCTACAACTACATATACTTAACCTTAAAAACCACAACACACAAACACTGTTGGTGTGAGAGAGGAAATCTCAGTCAATCTTTCTCAATGCCTGCCGGTGCAATGTCCCAATAATCACAGGGGGAGACGGGTTCGGGTCTGATCCGTTACGGGGCGGGTCCAAAACCACGGGCAAGAATTCCAACTTGTCGCATGCAAAGCTGGAATTCTGAAATCTCTCAATCAATGGTTTTTTCCCCTGAAAAACATTATCACATTTGTAAGTAAGAAAATGAAAAGAGAAATAAATTACAGAGATAATTAGAAAAACTATCCTATGTTTTAGCATAATTACGAAAAACTCTAATTATCTTTCAAATTTAGAAATACACCTAAAACTGCTACAAACAACCCCTTGAGTTTTGTATTTTTCTAACAAAAACCGGTGCAATTTGTTAAAAAGAAACAAATGTCAGGGCGTGCTTATAATTTTAAAGAATAATTCGATTGATTTTTTCTTTTGTAATTAGGCTGAAGCTCAGTTTTAGTTTTTGTAATTACGAAAAGGGATAATTCTAAATTTAGTACCTAAACTATACCATATTTTCACTTTTGGTACACCACTTTCAGGGCATATCAGTTTCGGTGCCCATGTTTTACTTTTTTAATCACTTATGCTACATTTCGAATCATAAGTGATTAAAAAATAAAACATGGGTACGTAAGTGATTAAAGAATAAAACATGGGGTACCAAACCTGATGATGAAAAAGTAAAACATGGGGTATCGAAATTGACGGATATTTCATAAAATGTAGCAAAAGTGATTAAAAGGTAAACATGGGTTACCAAAATTGATATAACCTGAATGCGAGTTACCAAAAGTGTATAGTTTAGGTACTAAAATTGAAATGATCCCATTATGAAAAATATAAAACTATGCAAGCGTGAATTAATTTTCTCGAAAAGTAAACAAAAATAGACCTGAATTCGGGCCCACGTGATATCGCAAATTTTCTTAGAGGTAAAAATGCGACCTTCATCATAAACCAATCCCCACTTGTAGTTCTGTAAAATCTTCTTGAACTTCATGGCCATAACAGCAGTTGTGAAATTAACAAAAGCGTACCCCAGATTATCTTTCTTCCTATTGATTTAAAAAACCCACAATAAAAAGGACAAGATCAGAAATGTGTATACGAATTAAAGAAAAATATTCCTTGTGTTAGGATTAATTGCGAAATTGGTCCCGTAACTATAAGAGGCTAGCAATTTTGGTCACGGATATATTTTAGGTCGCAATCTTGCAACTCGATCTCATCTGTTTCTACGATTTGAGCAATTTTCGATCTATAAGTTTGGATTTTGTGCGATTTTGTCCCAGGATGGGTGGTTAAATTTTTATGGATTTTCAACCAAAATACTAAAAATACCTAATATTTTCGCTAGCGATTATGGTCCCAAAAATATTTTACGTTGCAATCTTGCAACTTAGATTCTCAATCTTTCATAAGTTCTAATTTGTGCAATTTTAATCCTATAAATTTGGATTTTGTGCGATTTGGTTCCAAATGGGTGTTTAAATATTTTATTCATTTTCACCAAAATACTCAAAATACCTATTTTTGTTAAAAGTTAAGGACGGTAATTGCGAGAATAAAGGGTTAAACCGTTAAGGACCAAAACTGTCACATCAAGAAGTTCTAGACTAAAATTGTCAAACTCTAAGAGTTGCATGACTAAAATTCCAATTAAGTCTTCTTGTGTTAAATGATTTCAAATCAAGACAAAAAATCATTTGAGTCTGGTCTCACGGATTAAGCTCGTTATCTGAGATCCTAAAATGACCTCTATTCACCACTCATTGAATTTGGATCTAACTTGTTTTGATTTGTAAAATGGATTGGATCCACCTCATTAAGTTAAATTCAAAATCCGTAAGACGGTCACACATTTGAGATGGTCTCACGGATTAAGTGGTTATACGGATCCTAAAATGACCTCTATTCACCACTCACCTGAATTTGAATCTAGCTTGATTTGATTTGTAAAATGGATTGGGTCCATCTCATTAATTTAAATTGAAACCGCAAGACGGTCACACGTGAGAATTACTCTTAAATCAAATCCAATTTAACTTTAAAAGTTCAAACGTTTTTTACCTGAAATCCATGGGCAAATACAGAAAATCATACTCCAAAGAGTGTTCTTTGCAATAATCATCAAGAAACTTCAGCATAAAATCCCTCCTGCAGTTAAAAATAATAATACAACACAAACATTAAAAACACCCATCAACATTAAATAAGGTGGTATTCATAAATTCAGGTATGTATACTTTAGGAAAATATTTATTAACTAAATCATTAGCATACATAATGAAAAAACATTAAATGACATGTAATAACTCATGAAGAAAAAAGTGTCAAACACATTAAATGCAGATAGGGACATAAAGTTTAGGATAAAGTAAAAAGATTACCCTTTTATGAAGTTTTCAGTCACTTAAACAAAAAGGAGACAGAGAAAGACTATCACTGAGAACCCTTATTACAACCAGTAACAAGCATTATATCAAATCTGCAGAGATTTATTTATTACATGCCAAAATGCATATATTCTTTATTAATGTTTTAGGATTTTTGGAGTTATTACCAAAAGTGGCATTTCTTCCTTTTCCAAGAAGGGACAAAAATTGTAAACATTTTGCACACACAAAAAACAGCAAATATGGTGGGCATGTATATTACGTGTAAAGTGGAATATAACAGAGCAAATTCAGCAAAAAGGCAAGAAAAAGTGTGTATATTTTATCTTGAAGAGTACAAAAGATTAACAAGAATATATTGAAAAATGTGCGCGATTAATCAAATAATTAACAAGAATATATATAATTATATTACACTAAAAACAGAACCATCAAACAAATGAAAAATACTTTTTGGGTCAGAATAAACCAACATTCCATTACATCATGAAAACCATCAAAAAATGCAACAAAAAGTTAAAACACAAGTTATAAAACAAGAAGAAGAATCTAAAATACAAACATGAAAAGAGAAAGGGATAATTACAAAAACTGCCCCTGATATTTTGGTTGTTTACAAAAACACCCAGAGATTTTTAAACTTAAAAAAAACGCTGACATTTGATCAGTATTATACTTTTAATCCCCTTCAAAAGCAAAATTTATCTCAAAAACCACCGGGGCAATTTGTAAAACTATTACAATCACCCCTCACATTATAAAACATCAAGGGCCTTTATTTAGTAATTAACTCGAACCTCAGGGGCAATTTTGTAATTTTCCAAAGAAAAACAACCAACACTATACCTCAGCTGATTAGGGATATTTTTAATCATCACAGTAGTGTTTTCACAACGTGAATCACGGCCACCACCAGAAGACGACGGCGGCGGCGAACGGCCGGCGGCGCCGCCGTCACCGGAAACCTCACTCACTGATCTCTTCGGCCTCCATTTTTTCCTAGACGGCGCCGTTTTGTTGTCCTCCACTCTAACTAGCCGAGGGGGAAGAAAAACCCTTCTGCAGTAGCCCTTCCAAACGACGTCGTTATTTGGAGGGCATTTTCGACTTTTCCCCATCGGACTCTCGGTTTTGTTCACTTTACAGATATTTACATTTTCCTCCCCAACATTCATCTCATTTCTCGATTTCGCCCCTGTTTCGAAGGTCGGAGAAGAAGACACACAGTAAAAGGGGTTATTGTAGTTGTATGTGAATGGGGTTTGATAGGTTGGGGGAGGGTTTGGGTAATAGTATAATAGCTTTTGTGGTGGTGGCGGCGGCGCCGCCTGTTGCGGCGGCGGAAGTGGTGGCGGGTGAGGGAGTTTTTGCATTGGCGGCCTCCATTCTAAGGCTTTTGGGTTTAGTGTTTTGGAGAGTTTGATGCACATTTTTTGTGTGTGTGTATTTTTTGCTCTGGAAATTCTGCAGAACAAAATATGCTGATCACAGGAAAATTATTTTTAAGGTAGTTTTTGTATGTATACTTGCATATATCCACTTATATAGTTATATGTAAGTGTGTACTGGAAAAAAAAATGTCAAAAAAAAACACTACCACCTATGGTACATTTAATTTGTACGGTCCTACACGTGTGAAGCGCACTTAACATAGGGTATATATAGGGTTTAGGAATTAGGGGGAGAATCCAAAGTTGTTTTGTTAAATATTATATTCTAAAATAAAAACTTATTTGAATTCAAAAAAAAAAAATGAAATTGTAAAAATGCAAAAATTTAGAGTAGAGTTCGACTTTATGTCTTTAATACGAATTGTCCTGTTATGGTAATTACACTGTTTGAATAAAGAACGTCTCTCAAGATATCTAATATTCTACTTTTGTTGTAGTAGAAAGACTCCAAATAACAAAAGAATGTGAACTTCGAATATTTTGTATTCTCTTTTATGGAAATTTTTGACATAATGTATAGTTGTGTTTTTATGCAAAATGAATATGCTAATGCTTATAAATAATATGCAGATTTTTGGGATATATATGGATTGCCAAAAATCACAAATAAAACAACACAACTGTAGCTCTCTTTCTAGCTTATTTGAGTTTTAATGCGAAAAATAATAAATAAAGAGAAACAATTTAAAGAATGTCTAAAAATATGAAATACTAAAAACTTTTACTTCGTTCAAAAACTTTTTGCAATGAATTAAATGCTCATGATCGAAATAATTATTTGTCCAAAAATATTCTGAAAATCATTTAAAAATCTAAAAGTCAAAACTTTGAAATTAAGAAAAATCGAAGGGCATGGGTTCCCAAGTCATCGTGCCACACCATCTTCTTCCTTTCTCGCATTCTCATCCGAAAATTTTATAATATTCGTGGAATGACCTAAAGAAGCTCAACAAGGAATCTCATGAATGAATGCATGCTTAATGCAATGTTTTAGCTTTCATAACTTAAAAAGACTTACGTTTTTTGGCTTAAAAACCTTATTTTCTTTGTTTGAAACATTCTTTCATATAAAACTTTACCTTTCATTGCATGAAACATTCTTAGGATGTCGTGATGGACCTTGTTATTGAGATGAATATTTTGCCCAAAAGACCCATTTTCATTCGTTTTGCCCAAATGCCATTTTCCTTTAACATTAACATTACATAATTGGAATACAGGTCCCCGCGCCCATTTTCCACTCACTGCACAAAGATCATAAAATAATATGCATCCATTTCTTTGTAAAAAAACATTATTAATACTTGACTTTGATTAATGTTGTGATGCTCGTGAAATGCTATGAACATACATTAACATGAATGCATGATACATGAACCTAAGTGATGCAACTTTTTATTAAAAAAGAATAAAGATAAGCGCGTGTCATAATAATTAAAACACATTGATTAGCAAATATATTAAAAGTAAATGAAAAACATACATTCACATATTCAACATTAACTAGGAAAAACCTTAAATTAACTAGGAAAAACATTAAATTCAGCTAGTTAAGGAAAAACGCTACTTGCAATTAGTTATTGGAAAATCCTACATTCAATTGGTTAAGGGAAAACCATATATTCAATTAGTTAAGGGAAAACCCTACATTCCGTTAGTAGGGGGAAATCTTATACTCAATTAATTAAGAGAAAATCCTACATTCAATTAATTAGGGTAAAACTCTATATTCAATTAGTTAAAAAAATCCTAGATTTAATTAGTTATGGAAAAAAACCTTATGTTCAATTAACTAGGAAAATACCATATGTTCAACTAATAGGAAACCATACTGTACTTTAAATTATATTATTAATCAATTATTGTGATAAATGAAGATGTGTGAATAAACCTATATCAAGACACAAGTATGTACAATTCTTCAGTTAACCCGGGATCTAAAATATCTAATATTTTGTGTAATCTAACTACAGGCAATGCATAAATCAATTGATAAAGTTAGTCAAATATTCTTGACATAATTCATGACTTTCTGATTTGTGCTAGAAATATCATTAATTGAACAAAATTTATAAACCTGACCTACTGTTTGAAATAAAAGATAATGAATTACATGTATTTAGAAGCATATCTTTGAGTTAACGACATTAATACATAACCTCGAATTGATGTGTCGAGAATTCAATTACGACGTCATGGTTTACTTTGTAAACATAGTTAATTCACATAATAATATATTTAATTAATCTTGTATATGATACGATCTTAATTGATAAAATGAGAATTACACCGTTTCGAGCAGGTGAAAGCTCCTAAGGAATTTGAAAACAGCAAAATTCAGCATAAAAAAAAGATCCTCTCTACGTGTATTTGCTTTATAACCAGTGATTAACCTCCCTCTCTCTCCCACTACTCCTCTGACATTTTAACTAACTCTGGCATATTTCCTCCTAGTGAATTATCCCCTGCAGCTGGTTCATCCCATAACGTAATCTGCATGCCAAGCTGGAATCTTCCTTATGCGTGTTGGGCCTGTTGACGTGCTGGGCTGATCTTGACTATTGGGCTGGGCTGCCCTACTTTCTTGGGCTGTATCATCCTCCCTTCCTTCTGAATTCACCTTGTCCTCAAGGTGTGAATTACGTAACAGCTCACATACATCCGAAGAATCTTCCCATGTTGAATTTTCTGGAGGTATTCCCGACCATTGAACTAACACTTGGTCCACAATTTTACCATTGCGGAGTATTGTGCGCTCTGCACAAACCGCGAGAGGCTTCAAAATAGGATGGTTGTCATACGACTCCGATGGTAACGCTACGGTTTCGCCACTTGCTGACCCATTCCATTTTTTAAGTAGAGATACATGAAAAACTGGATGTATCTTACTCCCAGGAGGAAGCTCCAACTTATACGCCACCGCCCCAATTCGCTCCAAAATTTTGAATGGGCCAAAAAATCGCGGTGCAAATTTCGGAAAGGGTCGTTTAGCTACCGTAGTTTGGCGATAAGGCTGCAACTTTACCAGAACAAGGTCCCCTTCCTGCAAATTTACTTCCCTTCGCTTGGCATCCGCCTTTTGCTTCATTCTATTCTGAGCCCTCTCCAAATTACACTTCAACGTTCGCAGCAATTCATCCCTTCCCGTTAACAATTCGTCGACAGCTTGCACTGATGAAGCATTCGGTTGGTACAGCGGTATAGTGGGTGGGGGTCGCCCGTACAATGCTTGGAATGGAGTCATCCGTAACCCACTATGGTAACTCGTATTATAGCAATATTCAGCCCAGGGTAAAACGCGAACCCAGTCTCTTGGTCTCTCTTGCGAAAATGACCGTAGGTACTGCTCCAAGCTACGATTTACTACTTCCGATTGCCCGTCGGTTTGAGGGTGATAGGCGGTGCTATATTGAAGAGTCGTGCCACTGAGTTCAAATAAATGTCTCCAAAAAGTACTGAGAAAAACGGAATCTCTATCCGAAATAATTGACGATGGAAACCCATGCAATTTAATCACCATATGAACAAATAATTCCGCCACCTTAATTGCTGTGTAATGCGCCGGTAAAGCCCCGAAATGGGCCGATTTTGTCAATCGATCAACCACCACCAAAATTGTGCTCATGCCATGACTAATCGGTAAACCATTAATAAAATCCATGGTAACTGCACTCCACACAGTAGACGGAATGGGCAAGGGTTGCAAGGTGCCGGCGGGTGGTTGTGTTGAATATTTTGTCTGTTGACAAACAAGGCAAGTACTCACAAATTTTTCCACATCATTCTTCATCTTGGGCCAATAAAACAATGTCGCTAACTTAACCAGTGTCCTCTTGATTCCAACATGGCCTGCAACAGGGGTTGCATGAAACTCTTTCAATAACATCTCTCGTAACACCGGGTCGGCTCCCACAACTATCCGATCACGAAAATAAATCAAATCTCCTTTCTTCGAATACCCCAGGTAGCAACCCTTCGTCGTGGAGCTGATGGAATTTCGTCAACCCCGGTCATGCGGGTTGCTTCGCTTAAGCCGTTGTTGCAAGTCACATTGAGGGTAACTCACAATTCGCAAACATGGATACTTGGTGTCCCTCATACACCTCGAAAGAGGCGTCCCATTGCTACATTGGACTTTCCCGGTTTGTACTCAATCTTGAATGTATATCCCATTAGTTTCTGAACGTAAGCCTGCCGCTCGGGTGTGTGCACCACTTGCTGGAATAACTCCTTGATACTTCGGTGATCCGTGCGTACGATAAACTCCCGGCCAAGTAGATATTGGCGCCATTTCCGTATAGCTTCCGTAATAGCATGTAATTCCTTAATATAAGTAGATGCCATCCGTAATTTCACCCCGACTTCTTACTAAAATACGATACGGGATGACCCCCCTGCATTAAAACTGCTCCAATCCCCCACTTTGAAGCGTCCGCTTCTATCACAAAGGTGTCATTAAAATCAGGAAGACGCAATACGGGTACTTCCACCATTGCTCTCTTTAGTTGTTCAAAAGCTTGCTGAGCCTCTGTTCCCCATTCATATCCATCTTTGCACTGAAAAATTCGTTAAAGGAGCCGCGATGGTAGCGTACCCGCACAAAGCGCTGTAATATCCCCGTCGATCCCAAAATCCCCTTAATTGCTTAACACTCACGGTGTTGGCCATTCCACCATCGCGCGAGCTTCTTAGGATCCGCCTGACGACCCCACTAGACACGATGTGTCCCAAATATTCAACCGAACTCTGGCCAAATGAACACTTACTGAGCTTCACGTAATATTGATGATCTCGCAAGCACCCCAAAACTTGACTCAAATGACTGACATGTTCCTGCAAGTTTCGACTATACACCAAAATATCATCAAAAAAAACAATTACAAATTTTCTAAGAAATAACTTAAAAATTTGATTCATAGCAGATTGAAACGTTGACGGCGCATTAGTTAGCCCGAAAGGCATGACAAGAAACTCAAACTGCCCATCGACCGCCGAAAAGATGTTTTAGGAATGTCGCGTGTGCTCATTCGTATTTGGTGATAACCTGCCCTCAAATCCAATTTAGTAAACACAGTGGCTGAACCCAATTCATCCAACAATTCATCAATTGTTGGAATAGGAAATTTATCTTTAATGGTGATGGCATTGAGTGCCCGATAATCGACACAAAACCGATACGTACCATCTTTCTTGCGAACTAACAACACCGGGAAGAATAGGGGCTATGACTCGGTCGTATGATCCCTTGCTCCAACATCTCGTTAACCAACTTCTCCATCTCATTTTTAAGAAAATGCGGATAGTGATACGGCCGCACATTAATCGGTTTGCTCCCCGGTTCTAGATGTATATGGTGATCGATAGTACGATGAGGTGGTAAGCCCCATGATACCCAAAAACATCCCGAAATTGCGGTAGATATATCTCCAATTGCGGCGTGATGTCGGCGGCGGCGTCAACTCATCGACAAGGATGTCTCCTCCCCTTTCCGAACTGAAATAGTACACCATGAACATACTATAGACCTCCCCCCGAAGAAGACTTGCTGTAAATGGTGAAAAGAAATCGGTTCGGAATTGCAAGTTTCTCCTGCAAAAGTACGGTGCGGCCTTCCCATTCAAACTCCATAGTCATCGCGATAATCGTGAGATACTCGTCCCAATTCTTTGAAGCCATTGAACCCCAAGAACGACATCGAGGCCCCTCAATTGGTAATACATATAAATCCGTATTAAAATCATGGGTTTGCAACTTCATCTTGGTTCTTTGGACAACGAAATTGACACTTTAAATAATCCCCATTCCCAACATAGACCTTGAACCCATCTATTTGTAGTGTTGGCAACCCCAATTGCTCCACGACCCGTGGTTTGATAAAATTGTGAGTACTTCCACTGTCAATGAGAACTTGGAAACGTCGCCCTCCAATCTCTCCCCACAACCTGAGTGACCTCGGATTGACGGCCCCGCCAACGCATTTAAACTTGAAATATCTGCTTTGTAACTATGTCGAGGTGGCTCGTCCCGCCGTAAATGGCTCGATGTCACCAACCCCATCTTCATCGCCGTCCAGTCCTAATAGTATCGTAAAAACTTGCTTTTGCATCGATG
This sequence comes from Rehmannia glutinosa, assembly GCA_016081115.2. Taxonomy (NCBI): domain Eukaryota; kingdom Viridiplantae; phylum Streptophyta; class Magnoliopsida; order Lamiales; family Orobanchaceae; genus Rehmannia; species Rehmannia glutinosa. Next base: position 154,478 of record JABTTQ020001267.1, read on the forward strand.
GTTGATATTCCATTTCTGGTCGCAATTATAGCATAATCCCTTTTCTTTCTTTTCCCTAAGCTCAGACTGTGATAAACGCCGAATGGGTAATGTAGGTTGTGAAGTAATCGGAGTAGGGAGTGAAGGGTGGCGTGTGTAGCCACAGCAGGGTTTGGAATGTGTGTGGGTATCTCGGGTTTAGTCTTGTCTTCTTGAAATTGGGCACGAAGACGGTGGCCCATTTCTTTGATGACCCAAAGCCCGTATGACTCGCCCATTTGTTTTCTATGTGAGGCCCGGATCGGAGGTCTTCCATGCGACTCTCGTGGACGCGAGCGAGGAAAAGGCCTCCATAAGAGTAGTCGGTCGGTGGTGAAGCTCCCGACTCGCAACTCCGATTTCAATCCGGCAACAAAGAAATCGATCAACAACGATTCCGGTATTCCGTTCACCTTATTCATCAAATCTTCAAATGACGACTGAAACTCGGCGACCGTTGTGAGTTGCGTTAACTTGGATAGACGCCCTTGATAATCCTCATAAATGGAACCACTGAAACGGTGACGGAGGTTATGAATGAATTCTGGCCAACTCGTCAACAACCCATTTCTCTTCATCTATTGGAACCAGCCCGCCGCTCTGCCCTCCATGTGGAATGAAACAATACGCAATCTCATATCTGGTGGTGTGCAATGAAAGTCAAAAAATTCTTCAATTCTGAAAATCCATCCCTCTGGGTCCGCCCCATCAAATTTGGGAACATCCATCCTCATGTTACGCATGGCCGGAGGATAATCGGCATGGACGGGAAATTAACCGATTGTTTGAGAGATTTTTCTGGCACGGTGGATGTTCTCCCCACCGGAGTCTGCACCTGAGTACGCAAGTTGGATATCTTCGCATCGACGGTGTTCATGAATTTTTGCAGCGTTTGATGCATCGCAATGGATTGATTCTCGAATTGTGATTGCACAAACTTGGTTTGGTTCTCGATTGGTTTGTAAGCGGCAAATGACCTTCACCACGTTGAATTCGCCATGATCAATGAAAGCACCGATTGATACGATCTTAATTGATAAAATGAGAATTACACCGTTTCGGCGGTGAAAGCTCTAAGGAATTTGAAAACAAAGAAAATTTAGCATAAAAAAAGATCCTCTCTCGTGTGTTTGCTTTATAACCGGTGATTAACCTCCCTCTCTCTCCCACTACTCCTCCGACATTTTAACTAACTCGGCATATTCCTCCTAGTGAATTATCCCCTATGGTTGGTTCATCCCATAACGTAATCTGCATGCCAAGTGGAGTCTTCCTTATGCGTGTTGGGCTTTGTTGACGTCTTTGGTGATCTTGACTATTGGTCACGCCTACTTTCTTGGGATGTATCGGTATACACATTCATATGATGAAGATCTTGAATTTGAATTCCGAGTCAAATTAGCCGATTTTTTAATTATACATTCAATGATTTTAATATTTGGATAAATGTCTTCATTCAATTAATTAACAAAAAATATACATTCAAACAATCAAACATAGTGGCGGGAAACCCAATTTTTTTTTTTTTTTTTGAAACGATAGAACTTTTATACATTAACAAAACAAAACTTACACGCTAACCGGCAAAATGACCACCTTGAACATACATACATTGATACATGTCAAGGGGAGAACTCCGTGACGAGAGGTAAAACCACCGTAAATCGAGGGAGCAAAACAAGAAACAACTTAAGAAAAACACAAAGCAAAAGAAAACTAAACCACCTCGAAAGGAGGATTAAGGACACCACACAACAGTTTTAGAAAAAAACCCTCGCTCTAAAAATTTTCTCTTCCTTCTCTCAAAAACTTTCGCTTTCAAACCCTTCACTCTCTCTCCTATTCTCCCGCCTCCCCTCCCCCACTCCCCGGCCTTCCTTCGAGACCAGTGTTGTTGTCGCGCGGTCTCCCCTCCTCACTCTGCGGTTCGTGGCTTGATCTTCTCTCTCCGGATCCACATTTTCGCATCTTTTTCGACTCAAGATGGTGATGTTTGGGTTTTTCTTGGGCTTGCTACTTTGGTGGTACTTGTATTTGAATGCGAGGTGCGGATCTGTGAATATTTCTTCCGATGGGGGTGTCTTGGTTTCGTCAAAGGGGTGGGCGGTGAACGCCGCAGCGGCAGCGATGGCGATAAGCGACTTAGGGCGGGTTGGCGTATGAGTTATTTGGAGGAGAGGCTGATTTTCGAGTTTTGTTTGGTTAATCTTTAGTTTATTTCCTTGTTTTTCTCTGTTCTAGTGGTTTTGTTTTTAGTTTTGTATTGGTTGTTTTAATTTCTTGTTTGTTTTAGTTTGATCTATTTGTGTTCGTTTGTCTGTATTTTTTTTTTCGGATGAGGCGATATTCGTAGGCGGGTCGATTTATCAATCTTGCGGTGCGTGATGGTTGTTCGTAGGTGTTTATGTGTTGCAACAATTTGGCTAGTCTCCCGGGAGTGGCTTAGTCTCCTCGGGTGGGAGTGTTCGAGTTTGTTTGGGTTCGAGTTTGTTTGAATTACTCCTTGACAAGTGTTAGTGCGAGGAGGTTATTTTGCAGGTTAAACGGTTGTAATTTTAAGTTTGAGTTTTATATAAAAGTTCTATCGTTTCGAAAAAAAAAAAAAAAGGAGGATTAAGGCACTCCTCAAGGGAGACTACCCAACTCGAACAAATCCGCACGAGCTACTTCATGTCTTGCAAACGAAATAAGCGATCGCTACGAGTTTCGCAAATCAGGTAAAAATAAATACTCAAAAAAAATCAAAAAAAGAAATGAAAAATGCCTCTCCCTCACCCGATCTTCAACCGCAACCCATCACTTACCCGGCTCCAACTCTCCTCTTTGTAGCTCCAGATCTCCGACTTGCCTCCACTTCTCGATCGGAGAATCCGATCACCTCCAGGATAACACAAAAGATGTGTCTTCATTGGTCTCCATGTGAAACATGGTTGGGGAGGAGGGGATAAGGGGAGGATGAGGAGGGAAGAGGCATTTCTTTGGGGAGGGGGGGAAGGGGTTTAAAGTTTTAGGGTTTGGGTTTTTTTTTAGAGAGTGGGAGGAGAGAAAGAGTAGAGAGAGGATTTTTCGACTCTTGAAACCTAATTTATCACAACACATAAATTCATATAATACTAAGGCGCAAGCCTTGCAATCAACATCAAATCAAGTAGCAATAATCTAAAATCTACGTGGAAATTAAAAAGATTATTTGCATGATTAACTTAAAGATACTAAAATCTTTTCGGACTCTTTGGGATCAAACATAGTCCTAGAAGATCATGTGTTATTTGTGTGTGTTTTGTGTGTTTTATATCTGTATTTTAACCTGCTCATAATTGGGCTAGACCTAGAGTACATAAACTTATTACTAACTAAATAACAATGTGAGCCTCATTTAATACTATAAACTAATTAAAGGTCTAATTATTCGTTATAAAGCCCAAATAAAATAAATCCACAGCCTAATTAAAAAGACTCTTTTATTAATCGTAATTTAATAAATCAACTATCTCGTAAAATTATTAATAAATTTATATTTCTCCATTATTATTATTCCTAACTGAATAACAATATGAGTCTGATTTAATACTATAAACTAATTAAAAGTCTAATTATTCGTTATAAAGCCCAAATAAAATAAATCTCCAGCCTAATTAAAAAGACTCTTTTATTATTCGTAATTTAATAAATCAACTATCTCGTAAAATTATTAATAAATTTATATTTTTCCATTATTATTATTCCATAAATTAAACTAATAACATGATTAATAAAATCTTGTGAAGACATAAAAATCCGAGTCGTTACAACAACTGTTCGAACATGTCCATTAATTCGAACATATGTGTCCATCAGTTTCAAACGAAATAACACAACTATTCGGTTAAATATTTTCAATTCGAATAGTTTCAAACGAACATCCACACCTTTTGACAATAATTTCTTATTTGTCGGAAAATATCTATAATATTTCCAACAAGTTCACCGTGAGATTCAATCCTAATATTAGTTGGTAACAATAGAGGTGTCAATTAAGTCGAATTGGACAATCAAATTGATTTTTTAAGCCTAGTCTGGCCCATGCAATGCATGTTATGCCGGGTCAATCCGCCCGCCTTGGGCGCATTAGGCCGAGCCATAAAAGCCCTGTACTTTCCAGGTCTGGAAATTTTCTGACCCAATCCAACCTTATATTAGGTTGCTCCATTGGGCTCGATCTAAATGTGCGGCTCTAAGTGATAGGATGAGTAGTTCATTTAGTTTATAAAATAAGTTTTATTTTCCTAATTAACCAATATATATCTTAACATATAATTAAATATTAGTATTTGATAGTATAAAGTCGTTTTTTTTTTTTTTGAAAATAAAGTATTGATATCTACTTCAATAGACATAAATAGACAATAAATCATTGATTTTATTAATTAATGTTTTGTTATAATTTGATGCGTAGTTCATTAAAATCTAATATTCAACTCGTTATTATGATGATTTTCAACGTGTTGTTACTCAAACTTGATCTATATTCTAAAAAATCTAAATAGAATTATATTCGAGTCTACTCAATATATTTATGTTTATAGCTATAAAACATCATCTAATTTTACAGTTACCGATCAATATCAAATTAATCACTTTATAATGTCTTAAAATAAACCTCTTTTTCTCTATAACTATTTACTTACAATCCTATTCAAATTTTCAAGCACTATCTAATCATCCATATTTTTCCTTCTCTTCGATTCGCATCCCACGATAGATAATAAGAATTGAATAAATAAAACACTAAGAATATAATATGAACACGTCCTAATTATATATAATTATCGAATCATCATGTTTAAGTTTTAACACGAATTTTGAGCACCGTTCTAACACTACAAGAAAACAATCAAATTCTAACGAAATAATTCCAATAGAATAAAAAGTTGGAATTTTCAAAATTCCAATGTTAAAGCATGGAAAATTCCAATGTTAAAGCATGGAAAATTCAAAGAAAGTCCAACGATTAGCAAAACCATTCGGTGCAGTTGGAATATTTTTCCATAAGAATTTTCATTGGAATTTTGTTATTCCAACGACCATTATACCAATTGTGTTTTTCCATTGGAATTTCTCTTGGAATCGATAATTCCAATGGAAATTGGCCAAATAGCAACAAATTTTTAGTTGGAATTCTCTTATTTTCTTGTAGTATTAATAGCGATAGTCGATGTGGTCTAATATCTAGATGGAGATTGAATTAGTCGGGACTTGGGAAGAATTAGAACCGACCTAATTGAGAAAATAACGTATATAGACAACTACAAGATGAATCTAACGTCTAAGTAAAGACTAATCCAAGCAAAGTGGGATTTATAAGAATGTGAATTTGAGGATATGTAACAAATGGCGTTCATTAAATGCGGACGGAAACCAGGTAGCTTAGCCCATTTGGCCACCACAAGCAATTGTGGGGTGGGGTCGGGGTTCAAATCCCCGCTCCATCAAATTGTTTGTGGGGTGGAGGTCGGGGTTTCTTATCCATGCTCCATCAAATTGCTCCCCGGGGCATATGCGGTAGTGAAGATTTGGTGGGAACTCATCTTGAATAGCATCCGTGTGGGTTCGATTCGGGAGAGATCGTTATTAGTAGATTGGGGTCGAACATAATTGTTTCTCTTTACGCAGGAGGATCAGGTTGTCGTCGCCAGACCCGTCGGCTCTTGGCAAGGTCGTGCACATCCGCGGTTTACCTTGATTTAAAGAATGAGAGCGGGTTTTTGTCGCCCAGGTATAGTCGGGCGTAAGCGCAGAAGGTTCTAGATTATAAAAAAAAATAATAAATGCAGACGAAACTATAAATGTAAGACAAAACAAGAAACATTTGGCGGCGGGCACTATTAATTACGTATATGTTTGCTGGCTTTGGGGGTCCCATAGTACAAACATACTGGATTTAGTAAGATATTCCCATGCTATGTCCCATATTTTGGCTGACACTTTTTACGCATGCCATCATCACACTATATTGTGGAATGTGTCCTATATATTTTATTTTTATAACCGAGATTCTATGGTATATGGGAAGTTCGATCCTAATCCGACGGGTACTACCTAAAGGCTACCAAAGAGCGACACGTGGACTTTTTTTTTTAAAGTAGTCATTAAATACTTTTTGTCCCAAATTCATTTAGTCGAAAGTTTGAACTATGGTTAAGTTTGATATTGGACTTTCCTTTTACTTATCACTTTTACATATTCTCATAATTTCTTTCAAACTTCACGCTATTGTTGCATGGTAAAACCAACTTCAAAGACTACTCCAAAGTAGAGTAGTGTTGGCCCAAAACCCCTCCAACACTGCGCTATTATTGGCGCTATTTTGCTGAAATGAACAGTGCAACGACACAAAATGGCGCTTCACTGTTCATGCGCTATTATTTTCTTTTTTCTTTTGAGTTAAATTTAATTTCTTTTAAAATGCATTTTTATTAATTAGAAATTAATAGAAAATACAATTAAAACAATTCAATTGCAGGTGATAATTTTTTAAAAATATGGTATGTTTCGATAATACTATAAGATTTAAAATACTACACACAAAATTATAAATTTTACATAAAATACGTTACACAATCTTGAAACATAAAATTACAACAACAATAATTTTGAAAATAAAAAAATAATACAAATAAAAAAAAAGAAAAATAAATAAATTTTACAATAAAAAATTACTCATATAATTTTTTTCATTTTTTTCAATTTGATTAATTTTGAAAATAAATAAATTTTACAATAAAAATTACTCGTATAAAATTATATATAAGTAAAATAATAAAAATCAAAATGAAAGAAAGAATCTTATGAAATATTCTTTTTAGTGCGAGAAAGTAGTGCAGTGTTGGAGATGAAATGTAAATTTTGCGCAAAAGTAGTGCAGATTCTGCACCAAAGTAGTGCAGAGTACTGGAGATGATCTAAGTGGTGATTTCCATTTTTGTTAAATGTTATATATTTATATTTATATTTTTTTAAGTACTCCATATTTATATTTTTGAAAAGCAAACTTATTTATTTATTTAATATAAAAATATGTTTGTTCCATTATTTTACGCTACAATATTTTAGGTTTGAGAGGTTTTTCTTATAACAATTGACATTTCTTATGTACGTGTAGAATATATGTATATATATAATAATAAAGTCACTTATAAATAGTAATCAAAAAATATTCGCCTAAAACACTATTCTTAAATTAATAAAATATAATTATAACATAGAATATTAATTTTTATAATTAATAAATTAAATATGAAAAATCTATATATGTAACAATAAATTTATATTAAAATTAAAATTATATTCATAATAACTTTTCATGTAGAAAATTATTTCTAATAAGTAATGTATTTTCATGTTAATAGTTATTATATTTATTAATATATTTTGATATTCAATTTTTAAAGTTGTATATTTAGACTATTAGATATGAATTTTCGTCTTTTTTATTTTTAAAAAAATATATTTGTAATGATTAAATTTTTTTATCCGAAGATTAAACTTTTATGGTAGACTTGGAGGATAAAATTGGTGAAGTAATCGAGTATACAAATATGTCTGATAAGCATTACATACTTTCAGAAGATTTGATTCAAAAACACATGAGAATACAAAGCTACATAAATGGAAACAAGCAAACAACACATGGATAATATATTGCATTTTAAATCAGTTATTTAATTTTTTTGAGGTGCTATGTCAAAAACTAGTAATTCTTTAAAAAAAACTACTAATTTAGAATTGTAATGTAAGAAAAATAAATAAATAATTAGATTGAAATGTGGTGTATAAATTAAGAATATAATTTATATATCTTAGAATTTTCTTCACAATAAAAAACAAAAATAACTTTATTAAATTTTTCATAGTGCAAACTCAAGGAAAATGGGGAAAATTCTGCAATGCGAAAGTGAAGAAGTAAAAAAAAAATAAACAAACTTAACCATATATATATTTTTTTCTGTGAAAGCAACTTAACCATAGTTGTTAGATGTGATAAAAAGCTAATCAACAAAAAAAGATGCCAAAAAAATGAAAACTATATTTTACCCTCTAAATTCCAAAAAGCAATGCACGTGTTAGTCTCTAGGGGCTTTCGGGTAGTACCCATGATCGAATTACCCATGTTATATATTAAATGATTCGTTTTTAAGTGATTGTTTTATGGCAAAAATTTGCGTAAGACGGTCTCACGGATGTAGATCCAGTGAGCGGAGCTCTTCACAAAGTTTTAAATGTTTTTTTTTTCAGATTTTATTTTTCTTAGGGTTTTATTTTTTTTTAGGGTTTATTTTTAATTGATTTGGGTTTTTAGGATTTTTAGTTTTTTTTTTAGGGTTTATTTTTTATTTTTGGGTTTATTTTTATTTTTCGGGTTTATTCTTCATGGTTCATGTTTTTAGGGTTTATTTTTGTTTTTTATGGTTCATTATTATTTTAAATTTATTTTCATGGTTCATGTTCTCAAGACGGAGCCCTTAGGAGATCCGTCTCACGGATTAGATCCAGTGAAACCGTCTCACAAGAGACTTGCTCTTGTTTTATACTAGAACTCTCTCAATGTAGCCATAATTTTTCCATAATGTCATTTAAAATCCTTAATATTAATAGTTCTATCTTGGGACTCAAGCTTTTGACCTCTCATTGAGAAATTAATAATTATCTCATTTATAATCAACTTGGTTACAAGATCATTGGACGCTAGCTCAATATTTTATTTAATGAGTTATACTTCTACAATTTACTATTTTTAACGATTTTTAGATTTGATTTCTTACTAATTCGGAGTGTTGAGATTAATTTGTCCTTCTTTTCCCGTATATTAAGATTATTCATGCGGAATCAAATGGCCCAAAGTTCGAAGAAAGTATATTTTATATGTCCCGCGCCGGCTGACATGGAAATTTATAATTTGAGTCGAAAAAAAAAATAGTTATGTTTTATTTAAGTTAAATCTGTTTATGCCACTATTTCTTTATTAATATATATGGGCCTATATGGCTATATTGGTACAAAGTGGTTATTCTAACATATTTTATTCACCAATAAACTATTAAACTACACAAAAGGACATTAATATTTTAAACTACTTTTTCTCCTCACAGAAATATTTTAAACTACTTTTTGAACGACAAATCTGACATGTTTCCACAAAATAATATTGGTGCGATTTTCCTACTAAAGTTCTGCAGTAACTCCATATAATCATAAGAAATCAAGGAATAAGCTCGAAACATATATGAGTCACAGAATTGATAATCCGGGAAGAAAATTTTATGGTTACCAGATGTGGAAGGTAATGTTTTGCATATTCTTGAAAGTGAATTGTGCTCGTACGATGTCGTTTTAGATTGTAGTCAGTAATTTCCGGTGGATTGAAAAATTTCCGGTGAAAATCGGACGAAATTTCTGAAATTTCATAACTTAAATGACTAATTTCAAATAGGCCAACTTAGAGGACCAAAAGTCTGAAATTTCATAACTTAGAGGACTAATGTTCAAACAGGCCAACTTAGAGGACCAAAAATATCAACAGACCAACTTGTAGGACCAATTTTCTAATTTTCCCAATAAATAATTATGCTAAACTAGCTTAGCCAGTTAACAAAAAAAAAATAATCAAACTAAGATCAAGAGATATATCTACTAATTATTTCAATTTAAATATATGAATACTGGAAAAATGAATACAAATTAACTAATTAAGTATGCCGTCCTACATAAAGTTTGTAAACAATGCACATGTATAATTGACCACTTTTTGCTGTCAAATAAAATAATTGACCACTTTTTAACGGATGAGATATTATTCAAAATCCGTATTTCCTCTTCTATTCTAACAATTATCATATTAAAATTCTAAAATTTAGGCTTGAAATTTAGTATGGCACGTGTAAGACATCTGTGTTGTGTATTGTGGAATATGACCCATCTCTTAACAAAGACAAGAAAATTATAGTTTACCGACATAAATTATTTTGTCACTAAATTTTATATTACCCATAGAATAAAAAATATCATTTTTCTCCAAATTACATCGACAAATTACGACATATTTTTGTAGATATTTACCAAAATTTTTAGATTTGTAAGTAAATATTTTACATACAATTGTTTTACCTACACTTTATAATTTTTTTAATACTTAGCTACATAAAATTGTTTGATACATGTTTTTATCTTAATTTTGATGATTTTATTTTATCACCAAAACAATGTTTTTAAAGGTTGTCCAAATACTCCTAAATGATTTAAAATGGTTTTAATATTTTCCGGAGTATTTCCTCAAGTTTATTTTTGATAATAATGGACAACACTTTTAATGATTTTATATCAATGGGTTTTTACTCCTTAACAAGATTTCCAAATGTTGTCTAAATACTCCCAATTGGATTAAAATGTTTTTACTGAATTTTCGGAGTATTTCTTGAGTTTTATTTTCGACAAAAATTGGACAACATTTCTGTCTCGTGGTCGGGCCGCCCCATAGGGCAACCCGTGCACCAAGATGTTTTTAGAAACAGAAAATGAGACGGAGGTAAAAACAGCAGGTCGCCCAGTCGCCCGGTGGTCGGCCGTGCACTGCATGTTTTGTTTTGAAACGAACAAAACCTCTTCGTTTTTTGAATTAGGGGGACCGGTTGAGACAGTGGGTCGACCGGTTGAGCCTATGTCTACCTGGGCCGCCTGTTGATTTTTTTCAAAGTATTCTTATTTTTCTTATTTCTCGTGCGATGGTCGCCTGCGGTATTATTGACAAAAATATGACCGTTTGAACATGAGACACATTTCCTTAAATTGTGGGATTGATTTCTAACGGACTATATTCTTGATTTTAATTGTATTTTTCTGTAGATTTTCAATCCCCAAGAGGAGCCTATGCTTGATCAATCATCTCCTATAAATAGAGGAAGTTTTGGAGCAACCAACACAACAATTGAGTTACAACACAACAAGATACACTTCAAGCAAATACTTGGTCTTTCATTGTTATTATTCTTGTTGTAAATTTGCTAGCTTATCACTTTCACATCCTTGAGGTCTAGGCTATTCTTGATTACACCTTGCACTCAAATTGTATTATTCATTATTGAGTTGTAATCTTGATTTTGGTTATCATTCAAACACAAGATATTCTTGAGTGTTCTTGTAGTAAGAGCACACTTGGATGATCTAGGTGATAGGTGCAAGAAGATTGTGGTGATCTTCTTATTGAAGTGTTGAAGAATTTGGTATTCTTCAAGGTTGAAGATTGTGGTAATCTTCACAAGGTGCCGTTGAAGGAAGATTGTGGTAATCTTCAAAGGGAGATTGTGGTAATCTCCAAAGGTGGTGTTGAAAGAAGAGTGTGGTGCTCTTCAAGGTGTTGTAAGTTGAATTTGTATTAATTTTGGTAATTAATAAAATTCTTTTTCTTTTTGAAATTCATCCGGATATCTTTGGGGTGGTAGAGGATTAGGCCCTAGGTGGGTTGAACCTCTTTAAATCGACGTGTGTTGTTTACATTCCGCACCTTTATTATTTTGTTTGAGCATTCGATTATAAAAAGAGGGCGAAATCAAAAAGATGGAGATAATCTATTCACCCCCCCTCTAGATTATCGTAGCCGCTTGGACTTACAAGTGGTATCAGAGTCAAACTCTTTGGCAAGCTCGTTTCACATCGCGAGTGAAGAGAAACGATCGTCGGCTATTTAACGAAGCTCATCTATCCTAAGCACTCCACCACCAAGCCACCACTATTTGATTCCAATAATTTTAATTTTTGGAAAGAAAGAATGGAATGCTATCTACAAGGTTGCGGGTTCGACATTTGGAACACCGTCATTAATGGAGAATCCATTCCGACGAAAGACACACCACACACCTCAAAAGGCTTCAAAAAGCTCAATGATGAAGAGAAGAGAATCATCTCCTTAAACGGTAAAGCTCTCAATATTTTGTATTGTTCATTTACTAATTTGGAATATGAACATATTGTAGGAATAAAATCGGCACATGAAGTATGACAAAAATTAGAAGCCATCTATGGAGTAGTTGCAAATGAAAGGAGTCAAACAAAAGCATCTACTTCTCAAGGTCATACAAGCTCAAATCTAAGGAACAAGCCTCTCCTACAACTTCCAACTATGAAGAAGTTGAATATTGTTTTATGGGCATCAAAGAAGAAAATGAGGTTTGTCTTAAACCCTCTACTTCCTATGATATTGTCATTCAAAATGATTATAGTGATTTACAAAATGATTATGATGAACTTCAAAATGAATTCAAAAGCTTACTTGTTAAATACAAAAATTTGAAAAAGGAATTCAATATTTTGAAAAATGATAAGGATAGTTTACTTACTTCCTATGAATCACTATCATGTGCTCACACCACCACCCTTGACAAGGTTAGAAACCTTGACAAAGAAAATAGTACTCTTGTTGAGAATATTGATTGCATGAAAAATGATTTATCTAAATCCAACTTGAGTACCGATAAAATGACCAAGATTGTTGATTGTTCGATACTAGAACTTGATCATAAGACTAAGGGTGTCAATCACATGAAAAAGAATCAAGTCTCTAAGCATGTTGGTCATTATGCTCCTAGAATTATTACATGTTTCAATTGCGGTAAAAAGGGTCATACGGCTAATTTTTGTCGAGCTAGAAATAACTATAATTATTGTTGGAGACCTAGAAGTCTCAAGACTAATCCCAAAGGACCCAAACACATGAGGGTACCACAAAATAATGTCATATTAGGTACCCGGCGAAATAATGATCGAAAAAAATTCATACCGCCAAGAAGACATCAAATAACCGTTTCATTTGATCAAAGAAGGAGAAACTATTCTCAACAAAGCCAATTTCCAAGAGAAGGATATAATCAAAATTGGGAAGAACATAGTCCTTGGAAATGGCAAAGACATCATCAAGATAATTTTCAAAGAAGAAGAGATCATCAACAACGGGAAGGTAACAAACCTTGGAAATGGAGTAATCAAAGAAGTCATCATCAACAAAGTGACTTTTCAATGGGAAGATATCATCAACAATGGGAAAGACACAACCCATGGAAACGGCGTAATTGGTAAACCGTATCTCCCCATTCATTTATGCATTTTAATTCTATGCATTTTTTTTAAATTGTGTCTTAATTGCAAAATGAGTCTTCAAGTATTTATTTTTAATGTAGGTCCTTTATATATTTGTGAGTTTCAAAATTTTTATAAGAAGACCTTGCATGACTTTCTAAAACTTTTGAGCATTTAATTAGACTTATGTGGCTTATTATCTCTTATGTAATCTTATAGCATAAACTCTTTTTGATATCTCCTATTACTTTCCTACACTTGTATTTTCTATGCAATATTTGTCTAAGAATTGTGTAGGATACATATCTCATACTCATTGGCTATTACGTCATCAAGTTTCTTAAACTATCGAGGTATGTCTACTCGTATTTCTCTTTAAACTCGATATTATGCTTATGCACATATCTTTCAAGATATTTCATTTTAACCCTTAAGTGCTTCTAAATGATTTTGCAAATATTTTCTTTAGAAAGGCACTACTTGTCAAGTCTCGATTTTATCGAATATATGTTTTCCGAAACCCATATTTGTTGGATATAGTCCAAAATTATCTTTTTGCAAAGTTTTAAAACTTTTGGGGTGAAAAATAGAGTTTTGGAAAACTCGGGAAAAGGAAAAATTACCTAGGACGGTCAAAGCAGGGGCGACCGGTCGCCCGCACGCCGACCGCCGTCGCCAGTGCCATTTTTGCAACTTATAAACAATGCTGTCTTCTTCGCAAAACAGACGCACATATACTTCTCAAACCCTATAACAGTGATTTTCATCCCTTTCTTCTACAATCTTCAATTCTTCATCATTTTTCACGATTCTTGTTGCTAATCTTCTTATTTTCACAAGAATCTTTCATATATGGCACCTCCAAGAAATTCTACCGAACGAAATCCTCAAAAGAGGAGAAGGAGGCAAAGGGAAGAATCTTCTTCCAATCCCCAACAAGATGATATTCTACAAGGAGACTATCAAAATCGGCTTACGGAAGAGGAGATTGTCGAATTAAGAGCCGAGGTTTCAAAATCGAGCATTCATTGGGACTCTAGTAAGTTATCACTCCTCTACGAGCCTCCCTCTAGAGCTAATAGATTTCGATTTTTAAACAAACTTGGAGGAACATTATGAGAGTATTGGATTGAATGATAAGAAAATTGCATGCACTCGTATGGTTCGTTTTCAAGCATTTCATGATGAATTTCCGGATATTAGAGCTTATTTTGAAATTCAAGGATGGGTTTCACTTTGGGATAATCCGTGTTTGCATTATGATGACGAGCTTATAAGACTTTTTATGCAAATATGTGGATTGTTGATGCCCGGTAGATAATCCGTTGGAACTTCACACTTTTGTTAATGGTAGGCATTTTTCAAGGACATTGGCCGATATTTGTAATCACTTTAACGTGCCAAATGATGGAGTGGTCAATGTGGATTGCGCTCATTGGGATGATAACATTTTAGGTGTTTCACTAGATGATGTGAAAACCTTTTTAGGAGTATATCCCAGTGACATACTCGGCAATGCCACCAAATTATCGGATTATATCTATCATTTGCTCTATTGTGTTTGTGGAAAGGAAGTAAAACTTCCAAGTAATCTCGAACTCTTTCTCACCTATAAGATTGTTCAAGGAGAAAGAGTAAATTATGGGGCAATCTTTGTGTATTGCTTGTTGGAATCTAGAAAGCTTACCAAAAAAAATATACCTTGGGTAATTTAATTTGCCGTCTCCTATATTTATCGGGATACCCGGAAAATGAAATGAATATCGAAATTCGTCACAATGATTTTGATAATGACAACATTCTACAAATGGTAAGAATGCGACGACATTTACCAGGGGTTCCTACCAAAGCCGCTAGGGGACGTGCCCGACATCAACAACAACCTCGGGATGATTTCTTTGATGACAATGAGGTTGAAAATATTGGAAGAGGTGAGTTTGACGAACACAGAAATGAAGAGGAAAATGAAGAAGAAAATGTGGGAAATGAACAAGAAATTAGGGATGAAGAAAATGAGGAAGAAGATGAAGACGAGTTGGATGTTGAAGATCTAAATCTCAAAGAGAGAATGGCCAAAGTGGAAAGAGAAACATTTAGAGATGTGACCTCTCTTAGAAAAGAGCTCCGGGTTGTGAAAAAGGAAAATTCTAGTTTGAAAAAGTCAATCGGCAAATTGAAGAAATTTATCAAAGATCTCATTCCCGGAACTTGCTTCTCTTCGGACGAAGATTGATGTCCCTCCCTTCCTTTACTTTCTAGCATTTTCATTAATGATGCTTTGTATTTTTATGAACCTTTGTAAAACTCATTTGTACTAATGTTATTTGCTTGTTTTTCTTAAAAGGGTTAAAATTGCAAGTTGATAATGACTTGTGGATGATCATGATTTTGATGGAGTATTTGATGGTAAAAATACTCTTATATGGCATGGTTTGAATATTGGTATGAAGTACTTGATGGTAAAAGTGCTTCTCTTAATGCTTTGATCTTTATGCTTAGTTGGATATGTTGGGACATTTGATACATGTATTGTTTAAAGCATGACTTATTACTTGATGGATGCTCTAATTTTTAGCATGCCTTGATCATTCTTATATCTCAATGGGTTGAACCCTCGAGAATCTACTCGAGCTTCTTATTTGATGAACAAATGTTGCATATGTTGCATATGATCTTATTGAGCTTTTGAATGAGGTTGATTGATGATATGTAAATTTTTTGGCTTGAAACTTTTACTATGACTATATACAACCTCTTTTATTTTTAGCGCACACAAGGTGTTCGATGATATGTCGCAATGAAACTTTCAACTTCTACATGATTCTCTCGCTTCAAAATGTCTTAAAATCCATTTGAAATCATGTTTTTAGCTTACTAATGAGCTTATGGATCTCTTATGTTATAATTCTCCCATTTTCCTTGGACTTTATGTATAATTTGCTCAATGGTTGATAAACCGTCTCGTTTGCTCACTTTGATATATTTGTATGATGTTTTTATCATCCTAACATTCTTTTGATGATTCCAAAGGGGAGAAACATGATATTGGCTCATTAGCTCAAAGAAGCTAATAAAAGCTTGTCATAAAAGCTATAAGCTATGGCTCATAAAAGCTAGATATTGGCTCATTAGCTCAAAGAAGCTAATAAAAGCTTGTCATAAAAGCTATAAGCTATGGCTCATAAAAGCCATATGTTGTGATTTGTTTTTAGTCCAATTGTTGCTTGATGGACTTATATAATTGTTTAATGATGTTTTGTGACAGGGGAGCTTATAAGCTCTTGAACAAAGTAAAAAGCTAAAGCTTTTAGCTTATGGAAAATTGCTTTTACATTATTCTTGATATGCTTGTTGATAGGGGAGCTTGTGCTTATTATTGAAAATATTTACTCCTACTTGGTTGCTTTAATATTTTTGGAAATTTTGGTTGCTTCCAAACGGTCAAATGTTTTTACCGGAAAATCATTTCTAAAATCGCTCTCTTAGTTGGTGTAAAAATTGTTTTGGTTTGTAATCATCAAAAAGGGGGAGATTGTTTGATACATGTTTTTATCTTAATTTTGATGATTTTATTTTATCACCAAAACAATGTTTTTAAAGGTTGTCCAAATACTCCTAAATGATTTAAAATGGTTTTAATATTTTAGGAGTATTTCCTCAAGTTTATTTTTGATAATAATGGACAACACTTTTAATGATTTTATATCAATGGGTTTTTACTCCTTAACAAGATTTCCAAATGTTGTCTAAATACTTCCAATTGACTAAAATGTTTTTCTTGAATTTTCGGAGTATTTCTTGAGTTTTATTTTCGACAAAAATTGGACAACATTTTGTCTCGTGGTCGACCGTCGCCCTATAGGGCAACCCGTGACTGAAGATGTTTTTAGAAAGAAAATGAGACGGAGGTAAAACAGCAGTCGGCCGGTTGCCACAGGCGTCGGCCGTCGGTCGGCCGCCGCCAGTGGTCGACCGGTACCTACATGTTTTGTTTTGAAACGAACAAAACCTCTTCGTTTTTGAATTAGGGGACCGATTGAGACAGGGTCGACCGGTGGCTATGTCGCCACTCTGGTCGCCTTGTTGTTTTTTTTCAAAGTGTTCTTATTTTTCTTATTTCATGTGCGATCGGTCGCCTGTGTATTCAAACAAAAATATGATCGTTTGACATGACAGACACATTTCCTTAAATTGTGGGATTGATTTCTAACAACTATATTCTTGATTTTAATTGTATTTTTCTCAGAGATTTTCAATCCCCAAGAGGAGCCTATGCTTGATCAATCATCTCCTATAAAATAGAGGAAGTTTTGGAGCAACCAACACAACAATTGAGTTACAACACAACAAGATACACTTCAAGCAAATACTTGGTCTTTCATTGTTATTATTCTTGTTGTAAATTTGCCTAGCTTATCACTTTCACATCCTTGAGGTCTAGGCTATTCTTGATTACACCTTGCACTCAAATTGTATTATTCATTATTGAGTTGTAATCTTGATTTTTGGTTATCATTCAAACACAAGATATCCTTGTGAGTGTTCTTGTGGTAAGAGCACACTTGGATGATCTAGGTGATAGGTGCAAGAAGATTGTGGTGATCTTCTTATTGAAGTGTTGAAGAATTTGGTATTCTTCAAGGTTGAAGATTGTGGTAATCTTCACAAGGTGCCGTTGAAGGAAGATTGTGGTAATCTTCAAAGGGAGATTGTGGTAATCCAAAGGTGGTGTTGAAAGAAGAGTGTGGTGCTCTTCAAGGTGTTGTAAGTTGAATTTGTATTAATTTTGGTAATTAATAAAATTCTTTTTCTTTGAAATCCATCCCGGATATCTTGGGGTGGTAGATGATTAGGCCCTAGGTGGGTTGAACCTCTTTAAATCGACGTGTGTTGTTTACATTCCGCACCTTTATTATTTTGTTTGAGCATTCGATTATAAAAAGAGGGCGAAATAAAAAGATGGAGATAATCTATTCACCCCCTCTAGATTATCGTAGCGCTTGGACTTACAAAAATCTGTAGCTAAACTGATTTTTTTCTTATAGTATAAAAATATTATTTTTTATTAAATTAATCACTTTAATTTTTGGGTATCCCACCCCCACCCCACCCCAAATATTATTATTTTTTAAAAAGGAAGTAGGCATAGGCATAATTAATGAGGCTGATGAAAAGACTGGGCTTTTCATTATATTGTTATAGTTCAACACAATGAAAAGTATGATCTTTTGCTTCTTTGGTAATCTAATTTTTTGGAACTTTTCTTATACATATATGTTTTTCAAATATTATATTGTTAAAACAAAATCTTAAGGCTTTTCTTATGTTACATTGAAAACCTACACTTTACCTCTGCATAAAAGATTCACTGTTGGTTTTCTCAATTTTTTGTCATATTGAGCCATGCATGCAAAAAGCTAATTAACATTTTCTCAAACAGATTGAAAACTTGCTCTTGTTTCTCATCTTTCTATTTGCTACAATAAGTAAACACTTGTGAATTAATTAATTAATTACCCCTTTTTGTAATTTTTGGTAAATTTTCAAAAAGTTTGACCGAGATCGTGGGCGTATCTCGCCTATGATTGGGGGCTTTAGCCCCCAAAATTTTTGAAATTTCAATTTTTTATAGGTATATTTTATTTTAAAAAATTAATTTTTTAGTACTAAATATTTATTTTTATTGATTTAGCCCCCCAAAATTTTTCAAACCCCCAATATTTTAGTCTAGCTCGCCCCTGACCGAGATTGTGAATTGTGTGTTTGCCTTGATGGGTGCGTTGACCTTATTTCCTCTTTCAGCTTAGCATTTGTGTCTCAGGAAGTGAAGCAGCAAAAAGATAAGATCTAAAAAAGTGCTTAATTTAAAGAAGCAATAAATGAATAAATAGGCCTGCTTTCAGACAGAATGTGGGTTTTTATGTTTAATTTGTTCTCCCAAAGTTGATGCATCCAGTTTTTGTAGCCAAATCAATTATGGAAATGAAGTTTTAAAACGACTTAAAGCACTATAACAAAATTCCAATTTACCAATAAAAATAATTTTCTCATAAAATATACTGATTAACTACAAAATACTTACAAAATAAAAAATATAATTTTAGAAAAATTATATCGGCGAATTACTAACAATTTTGATTTTTTTCGACAGAAATATTGTAGGTATATGTTTACCAATAATTTTAGATTATGTAGGTAAATATTTACCTACAAATAATTTAATTTATATACACTTTACAATTTTTGGTAAACCAAAACTTTCTTATATAGGGGAGAGCATTAATTAGATCTTAATTTGAAATATGTTGTTGAAATGTTTATATAAAAAATGGAATAAATATTAAAAATACAAAATCATAATTCTTTTTAAAATAACCTATGATAAGTAAAATGCTTATAAAATGCTAGTAATCATGATAATTTTGTAATTAATATGATCAAAATTAAAACATGTTGCTAAAATAGAATCTTATTTTGAAAATAAGATATAATTAGACAATTCATTTAAAAAAGACTCATAAGTTTAGGTGTTTATAAGATTTCCTTTGAAAAAAAAATTTACCAAATTTTTAAAGAGATTACAAATTGTTT
Organism: Rehmannia glutinosa; assembly: GCA_016081115.2. Lineage (NCBI taxonomy): Eukaryota > Viridiplantae > Streptophyta > Magnoliopsida > Lamiales > Orobanchaceae > Rehmannia > Rehmannia glutinosa. The sequence continues at coordinate 174,191 of JABTTQ020001267.1, forward strand.
TGAAGAATTTAAAAACTCAGCCAAAACACCTACTTAGAGCTTCTCCAGCAGTCAGCAAATGAGTAAAATAACACCCAACGCTATTAATTGCTCTCCAACACTACTCTAGATTGCTGCACTATTTTGCATTTTCTAAAGCGCATCGCTATTTGTGGCAATGCACTATTTTCATGCTAATCTTTTTTTTTTTAGTTTCTTTAATTTATTCATATATAATTTTATTATATATAATATTTTTAAAATTTTATATTTAGTTGTTTTATGTAATTTTATCTATTTTAGTAATTTTTTTTTATCATTGTTGTAATTTTATGTTTCAATATTTTAGAATTTAATTTATATGTAAGCTTTATAATTTTGTGTGGTATTTTAAGTTTATTATTATTCAATTACACATCATATTTTTAAAAAAATCACAAAAATGATATTGTTTTCTATTAGAACAATTGAAATACAAATTAATAGCAATATTCAAATTAAGAAAAACATATATGTTTATCAATTATAAAATTGTAAAAATCAATATTGAATGAATAAAGTAAAGAAACTTATGGAATATTGAATATTATCTTTTAGTGTAAAAAGTAGTATGAAAGATAAAATCTAGATTTTACACCAAAATAGGGTCAATGTAGTAAAATGGCGCATATTATAGAGATGGTAAATTGGTAATAGCATGTTTTCAACTTTACTGTAGATTATGATGACAAACTTTCATATAATCTTTTAGTTAGTTTCACAAGTCAGACAACTATTCTGACGAATGGCCTATATATATAGGCTTTTGGTTTTGAAATAATTTTGGATAAATATATATGGAATAAAAAAGGTAGGTGAATAGGTTCATTCATGCACACAAAAGACAATCATGGCACAAGTTCATGATGTGAATCATAAATAATATTTGATGGTTTTTCAATCTAAATCTTTTCTTGGGCTTTGAGATAAAATCTTTAGGGGTTAAAATCAGTAATGATTATTATTGGAAATCCGAAAAAATAAAAAGAGTTCTTGTATGTAAATGAAGGTGTTTATATATAATTGTACTTTGCGTTTATTTTCAAATTTAATTAAGTATTTGAATAATAAAATTGTACATGTCACTGTAAAAACTTCCAATTTACCATCTGAATTACAACATAAGTGATTTTTATCACTAAATTTTAAAATTACTTACAAAATACTTATATAATAAAAAATTATTAATTTTCTCAAATTATATCATAGATCATCGATAATTTTTCGATTACCGACATAAATAATGTAAGTATTTATTTAACAGTTTTAGAATAGGTTGGTAAATATTTAACTACAATAATTTTATTTACTTTACGAGTTATCTTAATACTTAATCTATTAGTAAACTGGTTTTAATTTTTCTCATAGTGTCTAGAGTTTGAATATGATTAAATGTTTTTAATTAATTTTTTCCTAAGACGTGATATGTAAGTAGGTTTTAGAATGTGATAACAAATATTCATGCGAAAAGGCATAAATGTATTAATAGAGTAATTTTAAAAGTTATTTTATTTTACATTAAGTTAATAAATATAAGTTTTTTTTAAAAAAACGAGCAAAAAAAAAAAAAAAAAAAGAGAGAATGAAATCAAAACCGACTCAAAGTCCATACTGAGCAAAGTAACTTTTGGGCTCAAAACTCACAGTGAGGCCTGAAATGAACAAAACATATTTTCAAGTTCAAGATCATCTTAATTCCCCAAAAGCTGGCTAATTTAAAAAACTAATGTTAATTAAAAATTAATTTAACAAATTAACATAATTTTTCTTTTTTTTTTAAATTAGGTGAAAACAATATTTGGAACGATGTTTTCTGAATTTCATCAGAATTCTGCAGTAAAAAAAATTTGTTTTCTAAAATTATTTTTTTAAAAAAGTTAGAAAACAGAGTTGTAAGTTCATTTTCAATCATCATTTTTTTATTTATCACAAAAACTCTGTCAGACCAAGTCTAACGGTCGACTGTTAAACGGATCGACCGCGGGCCTGGGTGGCATTTTCGTAATATTAGCAATCGTGTTTTGGTAGTTTTCGAGAGACCGGTATTAACAAATTCTTCCGAAAAGTTGATGGTTCAAAAGCTACTCTAGAAAACCTTAGACAAGTGCACCTATCGTTTTGTAGTATAGATTATTGAGTACCGAGTGTCATTCCCACGAGGATTGTAAGTACTAATATTACCATCTTTTTGTTATCTAATCTAGCAATTTTTGAGTTTTGTTTGTTAAAATGGAAAATGAAAAATAGAGAATTTAAGATAATTGCAACTTACAAAAATCAAATAAAAGTAGATCGTAGAATGAGAAATCAAGAGATAGAAATGTGTTGAATGTAAATCCTCTAGAATGTTTTTGTGATTTAACAAGATACAAATACAACCATAAGCCCTTAAACAAAAACCAACCTCTTTTAATAATATCTCATGCTATGTGGACCGTAGAAATTCGATTTAAGTTAAACCCTTCTCAAGGCGAAAAACTCATAATCTCAAGTTGATTAACTGAAATCTCTTTCTAGTTAAAACCCCCAAAATTGCATTATAACGATTTATGAATTCCCATATTAGGTTTGACCCTAATTCGGAAGATTTATGTCGTCTAATATCTAGGATTGCATGCAACTCTTTTCACTTATATAGGTTCTTTCCCACCATAAATCTCTCGATTATCCGATGAGGAATAGATATCAAATTAATATACCTAGGAAATATTAACTTGAATGAAATAAACATGATATAAGTGAATCACACAAGACATGAGAAGTTTATTAAAAATATACAAACCTTAATCACAAATCCATTCTAGAGTTCATTGCATTCAAACACTAGTAGTTTAGCTACTCATGATTTTGACAAAAGAATAAATTACACAAGAAGATTTAAGTGTTGTAGACATGGTGTACTTATCTTTCTCAAAATCTCAATGACTTTTTCCTTGATAGATGATGTTGATCCAAGCCTTCTTCTCTAATGTTGCTACAAGGTTACTCCTCCAAGACCTCTTGATCCCAATTCCACTCAAAATGTTGGACACAATGAATATTTTCTAAGTGTCATGATGAATACACAATGAATCTCTATATGAATGAATATTACATGAATCAATTTCCCAACTCAAACTCTCGCTTTTATAGGCACCATCTTTGTGAAAGACCATATTAACAAATGCTCCATTTCCATGCTTGTTAGTTGAATCATTGTGTGCACATTCATGGTTGAGTTGGTTGAATCATTGTATTCACATGACAATACTCCACTTCCATTGGTTGAGTTGGTTGAATCATTGTGTCCACATGACGATTGAGGGGATAATGGAGTTTTGCGTGCAGCAAGAGATGAGGTGTAAAAGTTGCTCAAACGTTGTCAAAAAGCAAAAGTCTCCATTATTTCCGCCAAAAGAAGAAAAGATTTTGAGTCGAGAGAAAACACGGCCGTGTTCGTCAAATTTGACGAACACGGCCGTGTTTATAAAGCACGGCCTGGCCGTGTTTTTTCGTCATTTGGGATTTTTCGCAGGATGTGCTTTTAAATACGGTTTGGGCGTGTTTTGATGATTTATGGGAACACGGCCGTGCTTTGTAAGCACGGCCAGGGGTGTTTTTTCCGTTTTTTCTTGTTTTTTTCCTTTTGAAGCATGGCCATGTTTCTCAACACACTAGGGTGTGTTCGCACGAGATCGAGTCTTCTTGCCTTGTTTTAGACTTTGTTTTTGTTCGTGTTTTCATACGAAACCATACGAGTTTGCTTCAAGTCTTTACCTTCATCATTTAAAACAAGCCAATGTGATTTTTCTTGAATTTATTGATTAATGAACTAAAAAGTTAAAGAAATTATCTAAAAAGATTTATAAAAATGTGAACAAAAATGCACTTATCAAAAGTATTAGTCGTCCTTCTAAAAGGTATTAGCGATTCTTCCGTAATGTATTAGTAGTTCCTCAAGAGAATTTAGTATTTCTCCTAAATATACTTCGAAATGTATTAGTCCCTCAAAAAAGTATTAGTAGTCCTCGAAAAAGTATAAGTAGTTCCCTAGAGAGTATTTTAAAGTTTCCTAAATATAATTAATTCTTCCTCCGAAATGTATTAACAAATTCCTTCGAAAAAGTATTAGCCGTCCTTCTAAAAAGTATTAGCAGATTCTCCGAAATATATTAGTAGTTCCTTGAAGAGTTTTTTAGTATTTCTCATGAATATACTCCCAAAATGTATTAGCAAATTCCTTAAAAAAGTATTAGTAGTTCCTCGAAAAAGTATTAGTAGTTCACCTTTGGAGAGTATTTTAGTAGTTTTCGATTATAATTAAATTTTTCTCCCGAAATGTATTAGTTGTCCCTCGAAAAAGTATTAGTAATTTTCTAAAGAGTATTTTAGTAGTGCTCCTCCAAAGTATTAGTTTTTCTTATAAAATGTATTAGTAGTTTTCCATAAAAGTATTAGCCGATACTAATACTTGTATCATTTAGTGCTTTATTCTATTTTCTATTCGTGTCTTTTTTTTTTTTTTTTTGCTTTCTCAAAGATAAATAAACATGAATTGTAACCAAACTTTGGCACATATCGGTCTTCCGAAAAGAAATTAAGGATGAGAAAATCACAAAGAGATGGGGAGATAAAGAAATCTAAAATGGGAGGTCACCAAAGACAGAGAGGTAGAATACTATCATCGTACCTACAAGCTACAAGCAGCAATTCTTGATTCGAAAAAAGGTACAATACTATAAGACAACGAGCACCAAAACACCCAAATCCTAAACCATAAAAATCTACTAATCGTTATCGGGCTTAGGTGCTTCCTAGATTTTCTCGAGTTGCTCGTTATCGGACACAACCGAGTTGGTTTCGGCGATCCTAGCGGCGGATGGCTGGACGCCGATTGATTTTAAAAAAAAGGCTCTATTGTTGTCTCTGTGTGTGTATAAGCTTGTTGAAGAAAGAAGATTCGTGTGATTTCTCTCTCTGTGTGTGTATATATATATATGTAGGTTGAATTGGGTTGGTTACTAATTTTCGTATATGGGCCTAAATTGGTTGTTAGGGCTCGTCGGACGGATTAGATCCGTTAGACCGTCCGATAGGAGACTAGCTCTTAATTTATATGTTTTTCAAACCGAAATCGAACCGCTTAATCCTAGAAAATTGAACCAGAACCAAATTGAAATAGCTCGGTTTGGTTCGGTTCGATTTTTTCGATTTGGGCTTTATTTTTGGGTTTTTACATTTTTGCTAAAAATATATATTTTTATATTTATTTAACAATTTAACAATAAAATAGTATAGAAAATTAAAATAATAATATAAAAATATATTAAAAAATATAAATTAAAATAATAATATAAAAAATATATAAAAAATTTATGGACCAAATTGAACCGAACAGAAATTCATTCAGTTTTGGTTTGTTTTTTAATCTAATAAACCGAATGAATTTTCGGTTCGGTTCGGTTTTAGTCCATAAATTTTTTTATATTTTTATATTATTATTTTAATTTACATTTTTAATATATTTTTATATTATTATTTTAATTTTCTATAATATTTTATTGTTAATTTGTTAAATAAATATAAAAATATATATTTTTAGCAAAAACGTAAAAACCCAAAATAAAGCCCAAATGAAAAAATCAAACCGAACCAAACCGAACTATTTCGATTTGGTTCAGTTCAATTTTCTAGGATTGCGGTTCGATTTCGGTTTGAAAAACATATAAATTAAAAAAATATTTGATGATTGAAAACGTAAAAGAAAAAAAAATTAATTTGAGAACGTTTTTTCTCAGTGCAATTTCGACAAAATTCAGAAAACAGCGTTACCTTATTTAAAAAAATTTACGGTAATTTATTAAATTGATTTCTAATTAACATTAGTTTTTTAAATTAGCCCCAAAAGCTTGATATAATAGTACTCAAGATAAGCCATGATAACTTTTGCCTTGTTTGTGATTATTTGTAAAACTATTTTTTAAACGCAAAATGAGAACTGTATTTGGCATTATTTGAGAAAATGTTTTTTAATGCTTAATTAATTATTTATTTAAATAATTTTATATTTTAGTATATCAGTACTAGTGACAGTAGAATTATATTGTAATTACACTAACCACAACAAATAATGATAAGACATAAAATTATATTTCAAAATACATTAATATTTAGTTTTCATACAAATATATTTATATCCATGCACATTATCATTCTTTAGAAGTTTCAAAATTCCACTACCTAATAATTTCATTTCAAAATAACATATCTAAAATAAAATATCCTTGCACATTATATATCTATCATTGAGCTGGTGGGCTAGTTTTGATAGCTCTACATTGCGTACTATTTAGAAAGAGTTCAAATTTGTTAACAGTGTGTTACTAAATACACCCTTTGATATTACTATATAAAGTTTAGAATTTTAAACATCTAGCTAGCTAAAACTTCTCGAGAGAATTTGGATTTGAGTAAGAGGATTTTGGGAAATGATTTCAAATAACTTCAAATATTCGTCAAAATGATTCCAAAAGTAGCTTTGAATGATTTGCATTCCATTATAGAACGATTTCATTCAAAAAATCTCAATTGATTTGTTATTACCGATTTGAAGTCCTTAGTTCCAAATCTATCATTCAAAATGGAGCCTTAAAAATGTTCTATTCCCTGAGGTTAAGATTTAAAATTTTACATACCAGTTTCTTCTATTAGTATTAATACTTAGTGATTTTATTTTAATTCAATAATAGCATCATTTTTACCACTCCCTTCAAAAGAAAACAAAAAAGAAAACGAAAAAGAAAAAGAAAGAAAATCTTTATAAGAGATTCTAAATGTTGGGCCTAAGTTGGATCCAAACAGATTAGTTCATATCCAACATTTCTGGCCCTATTGCAGCTTTGGTTGAATTGTAAATTAATAATCAGCTCAATTACCCAACAATTATTAGTTGGATCGGCCCAATATGTCAGCTGATTATGGTCGATCCAAGAATTTTCACAATCCATGGCTCATATTACTAAAATCCAGTGATGTCTAATTTAAACAGCAAAACTCAACTGCCTTCTTTGGACTCCTAATGGACTCCATGTAAGGTTGGTTATCACCTAATTTTTGTTGAGTCAAGTGGGCTTAGAGATATGCCTTTATGGATAACAAAATGTTCAATTGAAAGCCCGAAAGCCCATCGCTTGTAATTTAATTTAGAAAAAGTATAAACTATTATTTTTCGTTTTAAATAACGTTAAATAAAAAATATATTCTTCTTCCATTTTTCTTGAGTTATATTTTTAGAAGTTTTATATTATCATGATGGGCCCTAGAGTAGTCCGGGAGGTCCATCAGATCTTTCAAGTCAAAGACGTATAGAAAAATAATTTTGAGCGACTAACATCAATTGAGATTAATAAATTCAAAATACTTACAATTAACAAGGATAGACCTTTTTTTAACATGGATTGACGGGTCGCATAAGCTTAGAGTAATAAAGTGGGTAGTTTGGCCAGTAAATAATGAATTGAGTCGGGTACGCTTCAATAATGGTTGGATGGACCAATTGAAATTATTCGGCTCAATAATTAATTTTTCGTGAGTGAGTAATTAAATAATAACGTAATTAAATAAAAATAAATATAATTACGATCTTACCCCAACATATCAAAATTAATTTTATAGAGCATAGATTCGATTAAACGGTCAAGAATAAAGCTTCGCCTTCCTTTGTTGTTAAATACTGCAAATTAATTCATGATAATTTTAGGACCCAATTATTTATAAAGTAAAAAAATTTGTAAAATTTTAAATTGGAGAATCATTTTTATATAAAGATTTTAATATTCATTATTTTATTGAGCACACTTTAGACACCATCATGATCTTGCTTTACTGTCTAATATTTGGCAGGTTGGTGTAGAAATTATGGCTCATAAAGGAATGAATAATTTCGTTGTATATTAACAAATAAAAAAATGTTAAATAATAAAAAGCAAACTAAAGAAATGGTTGGACATTGTCCCCTCTGGTGGAGCCTCATAAGACATAATCAGATGATATATGTATGGGCATCATTAATTCCATAGTTCATAAAAATGCAACTTTTGCACAATTATAAGAGTGAAAATGATATTACTGTGAAAGAAATTTCTGGAAATTCCTTTTGCACAATTATGTCTGAAAACGTGAGATTTTGAAATTCGTGCCCGTAAAATTACTATTATTTTTTCACCATAAATTGATTTTAAATACTATTTGATCGAACTTTATATCCAAACAATTCATATGTTAATTCTTCCATGAAAGACAAACATGCCATCAACTTTGACTTTATTCTAAGTAAAATTTCCTCGATTTATTCAATTTATTGAAACTTAATCAACAGCTCGCAATCAATTTTAGAAGGTATTTAATTAATCAGATACTCCATATGTAGAATAAAATTAATTTCCTCATTCTCAAAAGAATTTCAATGCAATGCATTAAATAATCTTCATTTCAAATATTCTACAGAAGAAAAAATTGAATACAAATTAAAGCTTTATTTTTTTATTCTCATTTCACTTGTATAATTAATTAATATAAACGACATATATGTATTAGATTCAACTTTATGTTGAAATTAGCCTTAATCAAAATCACCATAATCCCAAGAGCGTTCACGTTGGATTATATGCTAAAACGCATGCCGAAATCCATAAAATTGTCTCGAATTACTCAAAGTGTGGTATGGACCTTCCAAACAATCATTCTGCCTTAGTTTTCTATCTTACATTTTGTAGGAGGATTACACACGTTTTGAGGTTAAGAACCGTCATTTGAGGATCATAACTGCTTTTTCTCGATAAGGTTTTCTTAACTTTTAATTTGGCCCCTCAACAAATTGATCAAAATCTCCTTATGGTATTACACATTTAACTCCATCATAATTTGATACCATTCTAATCCAAAATTAAAACCGTTGATCACTTAATTTGATTGGATTACTTTAAGATAACTATGCATATTTAATATATGTTAGTCCAAACATTGGATTTTTCCAATGTTTTTAAACTTTCCCATATATATCTTTAACATGCATATATAGCTGGATAAATTAGCATTATGTCAACAAAATTAATATCATAGCAACACTACAAAAAAAACAATCAAATTCCAACGAAATAAATTCCAAAGTGTAATACAAAATGTTGGAATTTTCAAAATTCCAACGCTACAACATACCATTGGAAAATTCCAACGAGAAAGTCCAACAATAACCAAAACCATTTTGATCTTTGTTGGAATATATTTTCCATTGGAATTTTTATGGAATTTTGTCATTCCAACTACCATTATACCAATGGTGCTTTTTCATTGGAATTTTTGTTAGAATCGATAATTCCAATGGAAATTGGCCAAATACCAACGGATTTTTTTCGTTGGAATTCCTTTGTTTTCTTGTAGTGCAAAAAAACATTAATCAAGAAATTAATTGATTGTGAAGGAGAAGTGGACACCTCCAAAGGTTTTCATAATCTCTACCAAAACTATCCACTTCAAGCACCATTAATAAGACATGGTGCTCCATGATTTTAGAGTACTAAAAACTCAATTATAAGTCACTTTGCTGTGGGCATCTATTGATCTTGTGCAATCTTGGAAATGGACATGAAATACAACTAAGGGTTTTAGTGGTCCTCAGGCCACCCTACCACATAATTATCAAAAAAAAAAAAAAAGAAAAGAAAAGAAAAAAAGAAACCAATAAAAAATATTCAAGCCCACCAATTATATATCATCACAAAAATGTAATAGTATATAATATTGCAATAGTAACCATATTGTATATGGAACTTAGAATTCATCTCTTTGGAAACTGGACCAACAATCTTAAAATATTCAATTCAATGCACAAAAATGAGACATTTGTAAAGTATTATTACAATATAGGAGCATTATATAGAAACTTCACAAAAAGGCACAATAATTAAGTTACGTGGATTGACTTTATTTTTTCAACAATGTTTGAAAATTATTGCAATATGATGAAATATTACAAGTGTTTGAGGGCGGCCTTGTCTGCCTTTGTACAAGCCTTATGTTGGAAATGTTTAATTTTCTGCCCAACATATGGCCGCACTTCATTTAATTATGTTGGCCTATTACATACATTGAAAAAGATGGACAATTATATCTTAATTTCGTGTGTAACTAACAAATTATACGTTTGCACACGCGTACATGGCGTAGCTAAGATTTTCCTATCGGTGCGGTCGGCATTTTAATTTTTTTAGTTTCAAAGCAAAAGTAATTGTCGGGTCACAATTAATTACCATGTAATAATTATATCTAGATTTTCATATTCTCCAATAATGACTTCTCTAAAATAAACTTTTAAATAAGTTTACTTATCCGAAAGTTCATTCTAAATTAACCACCAAAGAGTTGTTATTATTATGAACAATTGATTTTTAGATCCGATAGTTCATTTGAAAGGTGCTCTCGAGAAACTGTTTCATTATCAAGTTTATGACATATATCTTTCTACATAACAAACAAGCATAATCATCCATCCAGTTTCAATTTTTAGTTCATTTCTTTTTTTCACTACAAGAAAAAAATCAGAGGTAAGTATTAAAAAATTGTAAAGTGTAGGTAAAAATGTTGTAGGTAAAATCATTATAGGTAAAATATTTACCTCTAATCTAAAATCGTTGTTGGTAAATACGTACATAAAATATGTCGGTAAATAGAAAAATTGTCGGTAATTTTGTCGGTATAATTTGAGAGAAAATAATATTTTTTATTCTATAGGTATTTCAGTAGGTAAAGCTGTCAATTTAGTAACAAAATCATTTTTGTCAGTAAATTGGAATTTTCTTGTAGTGCTTTATGTGCGTAGTCCGGACTAAATTTAACAGGATCTCGGAGTCCAGACTAAATTTAACAGGATCTCGGAGTCCAGACTAAATTTAACAGGATCTCGGAGTCCAACACAAAATTTAATAGGATCTCTTCGAGATTCGGTGCGTTTGAGAAAATTGCTCCGAAAAACCTGTTTCATTATCAAGTTTGGAACACGATCTTTCTACATAACAAACAAGATCATCATTCATCCAATTTTAAATTTTAGTTCATTCCTTTTTTATGTGCGCAGTCAGGGGCGTATCGTCTCTATGATTGGGGGGACTTTAGCGCCCCCCTCCCCCAAATTTTTTGAAATTTCAATTTTTTATATGTAAATTTTATTTTAAAATATTAATTTTATTATTAATTATTTATTTTTTATTGATTTAGCCCTCCAAATTTTTTTAGCCCCCAATGTTTTGGGTCTAGCTCTACCCCTATGCACGGTCCGGACTAAATTTAATAGAATCTCTCCGAGATCCAGTGTGGTCGACAGACTGCATTGGTCCCGTGGCTACCCCACACGTACGTATGTATGTTTAATATTGGTCGTTTAAGTTTATCGATCGTGTGATAAAAACAGACATTTAATGTCAAATGACGTGGTGTAATTATTGTGCATGGCGTTATAGCTACGTGGATGAATTATTTCCCATGTATAATGTGAGAATATTTATAGGCCAATTCATCAGTCTTTTTATGGAATTTAAAAGCTCTATACTGGGAATGAGAAGTGTTAGATAGTGAGTGTTTGATTGGCTAAAGCTGGGTATGATAATGATATGAAATAATTCAGCAGCAAGGCTGGAAATAGAAAATTATATTATATATGTCTATGTATATATGCATGTATTTATATTTAATGTTATATGGCCCAATAGGATAAATTAAACAAGCTCTTTTGAATCATTATGGGTATAGATGGGGCGGAATGGTTCAATATTTATATTCACTTGCAACGCCATAAGAAAAGTCATAGTAATAAATTTATAATTATACCTAAAAGTGTTGGAAAATAAGTGTTAGGGAGTGTTTTAAAGAACTCCCATATCCCACATAGAATAGGGAATGAAGTTTTCTTCACTTTATTAATGGGAGACCCATACGCTTAGTAAAAAATGGTAAGTGATTAAGGGGCCTCACGCACTTAAAGAAATTTGGGCGATTAGCCGATTGTAGTGTAAAATCGTCGATTTGCCCCGCAAGTCGATTTGCCCCCCTGCGCTTGGATATATTTTTGCTAATTTAAATCCTTGCCCAAAAATATATTTTCAACCTTATCTCAATTATCCTATTTTAGCCTAAATAGAATTACTATATTTATCGATGTGAGCCTACCTATTTTTGATAGGATGGCTATGATCGCCCTTTGTCCCTCTCAACCTATAGCCGAAAGTTTGTCTCCCCTAAAACCTATGGTGGCGTGTTCCCCTCGCTTGGGCGATATATTTTGCTAATTTAAATCCTTGCCCAAAAATATATTTTCAACCTTACCTCAATTATCCTATTTTAGCCTAAATAGAATTACTATATTTATCGGTGTGAGCCTACCTATTTTTGATAGGATGGCTATGATCGCCCTTTGTCCCTCTCAACTTATAGCCGAAAGTTTGTCTCCCCTAAAATCTATGGCCGCGTGTTTGTCCCTCTGCTCTAATCATTTCATTACCGTTGGAAGCATATGTTATATGTATGTTGAGCTCACTCACTTGAAGAGGACAATTCAGAACCAAACTTCCTAACTCTTTCTTGACTTGAATTTCTTTGGGTTACATGTTACGATTTTGTTTGTTCATTTTGTTCCGATTTGAATCCTCGAGGGATTACGAAAATAAATCCTTTAGGACAAAGTGCCACTCATGCACGCGTCTCGGAAATTATTTTGCTACTTCAAGCTCCGTGTTGACGCGTGCGTTTTGGTCAACAAGCGTAAAAATGTAAAAGGTTTAACACGTGGAAATATAAACGTGCGTAACGTATGTTTATTTCGGCTAATAATGCCTTTTTTGTATTATGCCGAAGGATTATTGGGGTCGGTCTTTCTAATAATTTTGTTACAATTGCATCCTTCTTTTTCTCTTTTTCGGACTTTTTATACCCTTTGAGTAAGTGGGTATACAATAGTCATCCTTGCACTAACTATTCATTAATTAGTAAAATAATTAAAGAAAGACACATGTCCCTCTATAGTTGTGCATGTCGAAGCCAAAACTTGCCACTTGTCGACTTCCCTTCATAATTCTCCGACATGTGGCAGTTTCGATACCAATAAAGCGTTAAGCACGGGCGTGTGATTATTTTTACGAGGTTGTCGCGTGTGTTTCATATTGAAATTTGGGCTCGGGGCTCGGGGCTCGCGGCCGTGTTGCGGTTGGGCTCTGAAATAGCTGGGTTGGGCTGAGGTGGCGAGCCTAATTCGTGACGTGTCGTCGTAAACGTCATTGTTGACGTCACCCGCAGTCGCCTACTCGGATATGTGTCGATATGAGCCTACCTATTTTTGATAGGATGGCTATGATCGGCCCTTTGTCCCTCTCAACCTATAGCCGAAAGTTTGTCTCCCCTAAAACCTATGGTCACGCGTGTTCCCCCTGCTTGGCGATATATTTTTGCTAATTTAAATCCTTGCCCAAAAATATATTTTCAACCTTACCTCAATTATCCTATTTTAGCCTAAATAGAATTACTATATTTATCGGTGTGAGCCTACCTATTTTTGATAGGATGGCTATGATCGGCCCTTTGTCCCTCTCAACTTATAGCCGAAAGTTTGTCTCCCTAAAATCTATGGCCGCGTGTTTGTCCCTTCCGCTCTAATCATTTCATTACCGTTGGAAGCATATGTTATATGTATGTTGAGCTCACTCACTTGAAGAGGACAATTCCAGAACCAAACTTCCTAACTCTTTCTTGACTTCGAATTTGCTGGGTTACATGTTACGATTTTGTTCGTTCATTTTGTTCCGTTGAATCCTGGGGGATTACGAAAATAAATCCTTTAGGACAGTGCCACTCTTGCACGTCTCGGAAATTATTTTGCTACTTCAAGCTCCGTACTGAAATTTTTGCCAACAAAAAGGACATTAATTAATTGATTATGATATGCAGTTATTTGCATTCTTTAATTATTAAATTTAAGTACATTGCATTGCTTCTATCTGGAGAATAATTTGAATGTTGAAGGGTTTTCCCTGGGTTTTATTCGGATATCTATAGTAACTTGATGTGTTACATGCAATAGCCCACGTAGTAAGAAACTTCCCATGTGAAATTTAGCAAACGAGCTGATATTATCATATATATATATATATATATATATATATATATATGTACATATTTGGTCACAAGGTGTGGGGCAATTATTCCGTTGCACGGAATCTAAGTGGTCCAAGTCGCAATCGAATGTCGTGGGCGACTTGCCCCGTCTACTGCGTATGGATGTGGCTACATTTGTCACGTGGTGCGAGATTCAGGTGGGGCCAAGTCATAATCGAAAGTTGTGGGCGTGCATGACGAGTACCCTTAAATGTTAAGAATATGTGTATGCACATTTTCTATCGCCAAGAAATCCAACAGTTCATATGTATTTTGATTATATTTTTCTTGTAAAAGTTTTTCTCATTTTGTTTTCTGACTTTCTTAATTGACATAAATGAGGAGTTACATAAGGAGACGTTTGCTATTTAATATTTTTTAACTACTTAATATTTATCTAAAAACCCTTGGCTGAAGTTGAATTATAGTAGAAGATATATAATATGAAATATGAAAAGGTATCAGAAAAATTCTGGACCAAAAATGATTAATCGAAATTCGATGTGAAGGCAATTCAACAATTAGGCATGTTACTGATATATGAATTGTCTTTGTCCCATAAAATGATAACCTTACAAGCAATATTCAAATTGGTCCCATAAAATTAAAGGCAAAAATTGCATCTTCCTTTTGTTTTGTTTTGTTTTCTTTCGGTTTTTTTTTTTTTCGTTTATTAAATTTGTGGTTTCTAGTGCAAATTTTGAATGCATCTTATCAAATGGAGGAGTTACAATAAATCAATTAGTATATATAATCAAAAAAGTTTACCCACATATATATTAATGAAGCTTGAGTATATAAAAACGAGACTTACTATACATCATTAATATTATGACAAAAACTTGAATAGGATGATAGGACGCTATCATAGGCATTGTTCAGGAGACAGATCCTACATGTAACTAGAATATTTTTAATCCAAACCCATTAAAAAATTCATATTTTTTGTGTTTTATAGGATACATCTCATATATGACCAGCTGAGTACTATACTAATTACTTTGTCGATCTTTTTTTTTTACGCCCATCAATATATCTCGCATTGATTACTGATATCAATCATCAAAAAATAATTAATAAATATCAATTAGCAACAATCACAATTATAAATTAATTAAACTTTGAAACCTTTAATTTGACAGTTGAAATTAACCTTACTAACAATTTGTAAAATTGGTATTTCAGAACCTAATGTGATACTAAACATTGACATTAATGTATTGAATAAGATATTAATTGATTTTCTAACTTTATAGTTTACACGAACATTCTTAGGGCATCTCCAATGGAAAAACCCTCCAAAGGTTTTTCACGTTTTTTGTGTCTTATGTCACCCGCCACGTCAAAAGCAAAAACTTCACCATCTTAAAAACATTTTCCCACAATAGTTAAACATATTTACAACTTTTTAATGTTCCACCATACAATTTATAAAATAATAAAAAAATTAAAAAAATCAATTTCAACCTATTTTTCTACCCATGGGCCCAACACCTCCCACTTTTTGCCCCATAATCCACCCATAAACCGGTTTGTAGCTACAAACCAGTTTTTCCCAAAAACCCAAAACAAATTTTGGAAATTAAAAACTGGTTAATGACGCTGCACTAATTGTTTACAGCCCATAAACACTAACAAATTTAAGGAAAATAAAATAAAATCAAAGCTTTCTACAAGTTTACCAATCAAATCAAATGTGTCTTGTTCGATAACCAAAAGTTAAGTGGGGTTAAATCCAACACTTAATTAATTTATGCAAATGTCAAATTGAAACTTCCATACTTTTCCAACTTGATGGCTGCCCCTTTAGAAGTATCTAAATAATTTCTTGATACTACAAAAACATAATAAATAATAACCCTAACTCAAGAAACATTAAGCATAAATTAGCTAGCAAATTAAGTAAGTTGGGAAAAATTGTTGTTTGTAGATGTCACACTCAAATAAATATCACATTTGTGTGTGCTTAGAGAACTAGTCCGGACCGGGCTGCAATTTCATAAACTTGAAAATCGGGTTACGCAGTTGGTTTTGTGTGAGTTTTCAAAGGATGGGTATAATTTGGACTCCAAAAACAGTGATAGATTCATTTTATCCAATTAATTTTAACGATGGTATTTTGTAGGTACTCAAAAATAAAATGATGGGATTTTGTAACTTAAACTATTTATATAAAAAAGATATAATTACAAAAAAATCAAATATTTTTGAAAATTATAAAAACACCCTTAAGGTTTTATTCCGTCTTATATTTTTCTTTTAATAAGAAAACATATTTCATAAACCTCCCTAACATTCATACTCCTCCGTCTCAATAAGATAGGCAAGTGGAGTTTTCACATGATTAAGAAAATATAATAAATATAAATGGGATCATAATCTTTTTCCATATTTTTTCCTACTTTGCCTTTGCATTAAATGAAAGTATATAATTGTTAGTCTCAAACAAAGTGAATTAAATAGGGGTAGTTTAGTCTATTATTGTGTAATTAATACTCTCAATAAGGAAATAAACCTATAATTTGGGACGAATGAAAAAGAAAAGGTAACATATCTTATTGATACGGAGAGAGTACAAAATATTACAGTTGCTCCATTTAATTTAAGACATAATTAAAACTCTAAAGTTGCTTTTGTAATTATTATTATCCCTAAAAATGTGAATGTCAAGGGGTTTATACAGAACAAGAACGTGAAGCCCAAAATGGGGTAACAGCACAAGAACCAATGCAAAAGTTAGAGAACCAATGCTAATACCAATTAAGTAATTCTGATCCCAAAATCTTTTCAGCTAAAAACATCATTAATTAAAGCTGCAAAAAAGAAGAAAAAAAAAGAACTCAATTAATGCTGGCGGCTAAGATTAAATCAGAAGTGATTGGTACAAAAAAACTTAACAAATGGGTGTAATTTAAGTGGTCCAATTTGGGCATTTATTGATGGATGCTACACTTAAAAATCAAATCAAATATCTTTCGTACAATTCTTGTAATCTTGTAAATGTTTTTCTTTTATACTTTTTAGGCATGAAATTTAATTATCTTTTCTGCAGAAGAGAGAACCCAAAAGTGTATTTATTAGTGAAAGAAACCAACCAACCCATACCCTGTTTTTTTTCTTTATCTAGATATATGCACAATTTGAGGTTTTGTTATTTCAATCTACAAAGTTGAACCCTTGAGTGAAAAAAAAATTAAGGGTTAGTTACAAAAAGCCCCTAAAAATTGGGCTTATTACAAAAAAAAAAAAGAGGTTTTGAAAGTTGCAAAAAAATTCTTTGGGATTTGATTGTATGTTAAACTTAGGGGTAATCTGTAATATTTCGATAAACATAATGGGAGCTTTTGAAATATTTTTTTGCGTATGAAGGAAAAATTTCAAGACGGATCAAACCTAAAAGTTATTTTTGGTCATTCCAAAACAAATCTGGATTTTTTTATAATTAGCCCAAACGTTAGGGGAATTTTTATAATTATCCCAATAATTAATAAAAAAATAAAAATAGTTTGAGTAGAATTAACATTTTGAACAAATTTATTATTTTTCGTATGATGTTTAACACTGGCGGAGACATGGAGCCATACTAGGCCCAACCCAATATTAATTTTTCAGCTCATATTATTAAAAAAATATAAAAATTAAGTTAGAGTGTATATGATTTTTTTCAATTTTTCCATCCGACTCACCTCAATCTCGTATGAACTGGTTCGTCAATATTGATGTTTAATGTTATGTTGTATTAGTACAATTGTTGCATCTTACAAATATTGTTTGACAGCTTTTCAAACTTTTGCAATGCGCCAATTCTCTACTTAACAAAATGGAGACACCATCTGAAATTATTTATTTTACAACATTGGATAATTCTGAATGTTGATATATATGTTTCAGTTCTTGATCCCTTAGAAGATACTTGTAGGTTTTCAATATTTTTGCTATAATATTTAATGTTATTAGGTTGTTTAAAGCCTAAATTCTCTTTTTAGGCAGGCTTTTAGCATCTAAGAATTGATTCATTTAATACAATGTTTCTATTATGATGGTTGCATAGTAGATTATATACAGGTTTTGCTAGTTAATTAATGAGAACAGAATAATTTGCAGTGCTAATAATTTACTTAAGTACTTATTACCACCTTTTTTTTTTATTAGCTTGCTTGTAGATTATAATTGTTGTGATATTGGCCCATTCTTTGTCTTGGCCCATGTTCTTCGCCTATCCTTCAAGCCCATCTAAAGCAGCCCACTATGCAATCAGGAGCCCAGCCCATTTCACCTCAGGTCTGCGGGTCACTTATTCGGATTGCGGGATCCGAATCCCTTGTCCGCGGATCCTCTTGGTTCAATCTTGTTCGTCCGTTTGTAAGGTTTGATCTCGAACGGATTTGCTTTACCCTATAAAGCCCTATCCTCCCGAACCCTAATTCATTCTTACGTGATATTTTTCTCTCTCCTCTCTAGAACTCTCGGTTCCTTTCTCACTCTAAACTTCGATCTCTCTCTCTAAGAAATCCAACATCCGGTTGGTGTTCTTGTGCGATCCGAGTGTTTGGGGTTCAATCTCTGTGATATCTGTGTGAATCCACCATTTTCTCGGTGTATTATCCACCTGTGAGGTTAGGGTTTGGGTGGATTACGGGGTTTTCAGGGTTTCTCGGTGAAACCGGGAGGGCTTTCCTTTGGGGGCTTGTGTGGCGTGGCTTGGTGTGGCTTGACCTCTTGGCTCTCTTGTGGTTTCTCGGTGTCGACTTCGTGGTTTTGGGGAAAACCTGGTCCTCGAGCCGAATCATTTTCAATATTCGGTTTAGGGTTTTATCCTCATATTATCTTGAGTTAATTTCCTAATTTTTGTATTATTTGATTCACTTGTATTTTGTTGTATACTTTGAGTCTAGAGTATAAACTTGTATAATAGGTTTCATATTAGTCGTATTTGTTTTGGTACTTCGTGTTTCAATCTTTAGGCGAGATAGATACCCAACGGTGGTATCGGAGCACCTATCCGCCTCGTGGTGGGTTGGTGCTTCCAGTTTTGAGCTTCTTGGTGATTTTGTTGGCTTAGGGTGAATTTGGTTGTGGTGAGAACTCGGGACGTGCTCCTGGTTGTAAGATTCTCTTTACCCTCTTCTCTCTCATTTACTTTCGAGTTTAGTACTTAGTTTAGGAAACCCACGAGCATTAGCCTCTTGACCTGTGCCTTGAGTGCGGTGGAATCTCGAGGTGCGAAGGGAATCCACCTAGCTTTACTTTTCTCGTTGATATTGGTTGTTGGACTCGTGTGGTCTGTGTGCCTTTTCTTGCTTA
Organism: Rehmannia glutinosa; assembly: GCA_016081115.2. NCBI lineage: Eukaryota > Viridiplantae > Streptophyta > Magnoliopsida > Lamiales > Orobanchaceae > Rehmannia > Rehmannia glutinosa. The sequence continues at coordinate 193,688 of JABTTQ020001267.1, forward strand.
TCTTGATCAAGATTGGACTCGTGTGTGGTCCTTTATTTGCCCCTTATTTTCTCGTTGTCATTGACTCTGTGTGGTCCACTTATCATTGTTACTTTTTGTGTTATTTGATAGTGTAATACTGTTGTGTGCTATATTCTTGTGATATCCTCTGTGGCTTTATCTGTGAATATGGGTGCATCATCTGGTTATCATTTGGAACCCTTTAATGGGAGAAGTGATTTTTCTATTTGGCAACAAAAGATGAAGGGGATTTTAATTCAGCGAGGAATGTTTTAAAGCTATTGATCAAAAGTACTCGATAAAGATCTGCTTTGAAATAAAATCGAACTTGATGAATTTGCATACTCATCCATTATCCTTAATTTGTCGATCTTTGTTTTGAGAAAAGTTGGCAAGTTAACTTCGCCAAAGCCCTCTGGGAAAAATTGCAAGAACTTTACACTTGAAACTTCCCTACCCTCAAAACTCTTTCTACTTGAAAAGTTTTTAGATTTAAACCGGATTTGACTAAGGATATGGATGAGAACTTGGATGTTTTTACAAAATTGATACAAGATATCAAACCATGGTGATAAAAACATTGATGATTATACTCTATTGTGTTTTTGAATGCCATCCCCGATTCTTATCTTCGATGTGAAATCGCCATTAAGTATGGCAGAGACTCTATTACCCTTGAGCATCTGTGATTAATGGCCTTAAGAGTAAGGAATTAGATCCGAAAATATCCGAGGGAATGAACAGGGGGTCGGGAAGGTTATGCATGTCGGTAGACCTCGAGAATAGGAGGAATGGGAATAACAACAACGAAACTCTAGTAGAAAGAGGAGTAAAAGCGGGGAGGGAGATCCGGGTTTAAGGCCTAAGAACAATAGGAAATGCTATAATGTGGAGAACATGGCCATTACATAAAAGAATGTACAAAGCCGGGAATAACCCGAACAATAATCAAAACAATAATCGAATAACAAGAACCAAACCAATGATTCGTGAACTTGACAACTGGCAATGATCACATGGGTGATGTGTTTATGGTGCATGAAGTGCATGATTCTGTGAATCTTTGTGCCTTCAAATTCTTCGGTGAAAATGATTGGCTTATTGACTCTGCTTGCACATTTCACATGACACCTTTTAAACACTTATTTGCCTCATATGCTTCGTGAAAAATGGATTTGTTTCTATGGCAAATGATAAGAAATGTCAAGTAATTGGTGTTGGTCTTTGTGTGCTTGAAACTTGATTTTGGTTTTGTTTTGACTCTAAATGATGTAAGGCATGTTCCCGATCTGCCTAACAACTTGATCTCCTGTCTATGCTTGAGCATGATGGTTATGAGGGAAAATAGGGTAAGGGTTTGATGAAAATCATGAAAGGTTCCCTTATAATTGCTAAAGTTGAAAAGAAAAGGAACTGTATGTTTGTAATCTTTGAGTCTGTCTCTTGCATGCTAAATTCTCGTGAACAATGTGAACTCTATGGCCAATGTGAACTCTGTGATTGATAAAACCGAACTATGGCATAAAAGGCTTGGTCATATAAGTTCTAAAGGTCTTGAATTGTTGCATAAAGAAGGATGTTTTGGAAATGATAAACTTACTTGTGTTCCCTTCTGTGACTCATGCATTTATGGTAAACAACAAAGAGTTAGTTTCCCTACTTCATCTTATCCTAAACAATCTTCATGCACTGACATTCTTGAATATTTACATGCCGATGTTTGGGGCCTGCTAGTGTTCCTACACATGGTGGGAATAGGTATTTTCTATCTGTGATTGATGACTTTTCAAGAAAAGTGTTTGTATTTCTTATGAAAAACAAGTCTGATGTTTTTGAAAAACTTCAAAATTGGAAAACCTTGATAGAAAATCAGACTGGAAAGAAAATCAAGTATTTAAGAATCGATAATGGGTTGGAATTTTGTAACCAACTCATTGATCAACTTTGTGTTGATTCAGGCATTGTAAGACACAAGTCTGTGTTTTACACCCTCAAAGCAAAATGGTGTTCTTTGAGAGGATGAATAGAACTCTTTTGGAAAGGGTGAGAAGTATGTTAATTACATCTGGACTTTCCAAAAGTTCTAAGGGGTGAATTTGTTCATACATCCGCTTATGTGATTAATAGATCACCATCTGTACCTTTGAAAGGTAAATACCCCGAACAAGTTTGGTGCAGTAAACTGTGGACTTTTCAAATTTAAAATTTTTGGTCATTCACCTTTGTCCACCAAAAGGTTGACAAACTTGATCCAAGATCTTTAAAATGTGTTTTTTTGGGATACCCTGATGGGGTTAAAGCATGATTGTGGTCTAAATCTGAAAATGGTTTTAAAGTGTTGATTAGCGGGGATGTGGTTTTAATGAAAATGAGTTCCCCCCTTGCCTTGATGTTTCTAAAAATGTTTGAAACTCAAAACTCCACTACTCCTAATAAGGTGGAGCTTCCTAATGTGCCTTCTATCTCTGTGAATGATAACTCGATATGATTGATGCCGAGCATGATCTTTGAGCATGATCCTGTGAATGCTAATGATGTGCACAATGATATTGAGAATGATAATTTGAATTGAATGATAATGAGCATGATGAATTTCCTCTTGTTGACACCGAATTGAATCATGATAATCTTTGAAAATGATAACTTGAATGATTATGTGTTAACCAGAGATAGAACAAGAAGGAACATAAGAATCCCTAATAAGTTTCTTGATTTTCACTTAACTTCTTATGTGTTCTCGTGTTTGAATCAATTGAAAATTCGAGCCTAAAACCTATATTGATCTTTGTGAATTGAGTGAATTCCGTGAAATGCCGAGTGCTATGCAAGATGAAATGACTTCTTTGTATGTGAATAACACCCGGGAACTTGTCCCAAAACCACATTAATGTTCCATTGTTGATTGTAAATGGTTATTTAAAATCAAACAAAAAAATGAAGGTGTTAGATACAAAGCTAGATTAGTGGCAAAAGGTTTTACTCGGAAAGAAGGCATTGATTACACCGAGATTTTTGCACTGTTGTGAAGTTTGTAATCGTGAGAATTATGCTAGCTTTAGTGGCTCGTTTATTTGGGAACTAAAGCAACTTGATGTTAAAACTGTTTTTTTACATGGTGATTTGGAAGAGCAAATTTTTATGAAACAACCCGAGGTTTTGAAGACAAATCCAAACCCAACCATGTATGTCTCGTTGAAAAAATCTTTGTATGGTTTAAAGCAATCACCTAGAAAGTGGAATAAAAAATTTGATCAAGTGCATGCTTGATTTGAAATGCAGCAGAAGCAAATTTGACCATTGCCTCGTATTTCAAACTTGATGCTATATCTCCATTTTTCTTGCCGATCTATGTGGATGATATGCTTTTGATTTGGACCATGCATTAAGTGCTATTGATCATGTTAAAAGCGCTTAAGTGCTAAATTTGACATGAAATTCTTAGGTGATGCTAAGAAAATTCTTGGTATGAATATTGATAGGGATAGGAATAACTCGTGCTCTATCTTCATCAATCTTCATATGTTGAGAAAATTTTACAAAAATTTCTCTATGAGTAATGCAAAATCTGTGAATGTACCTCTTCCGCTCACTTTGTGTTAAGTAGGGATCGATCCCCCAAAACTAATCTTGAAATCTCTTCTATGCAAAACATTCCCTATGCTAATGCCATTGGATCCGTTATGTATTTAATGGTCGATCTTAGACCGGACATTGCTATGTTGTTTCCCGCCTTAGTAGATTTATGTCTAATCCTGGTTTGGTGCATTGGAATGCTTTGAAGTGGTTATTGAGATATCTTAGACATTCAACTAATTATTGCCTTAAATTTTCTAAGTGTGAAAATGGTGTGGTTTTAAAAGGATATGTGGACTCCAACTATGCAAATGATAAAGATAATGAAAAAATCAACAACTTCTTATGTTTTTACACTTTGTAGCTCTTGTATAAGTTGGAAATCCCAACCGCAACATATTGTGGCCCTTTCTACTCTGAGTCGAGTATGTTGTTGTTAATGAGGCTTTAAAAGAAGCTTTGTGGCTTAAAGGTCTTATTTCGAAATTGGTTTTCTAAAACAAAATGTTGTTGTATTTTTCGACTCCCAACGGTATTGACTTTGTAAAAATCCGATTTTTCATGATAGAACAAAACATATTGATGTTAGATTTCATTTTATAAGGGATATTGTTTCTAAAGGACTTATCTGTCTTGAAAAAGTGGCATCCGAATACAACCTGTGATATGGGTACTAAGTGTCTACCCTTATCAAAGTTTAAAACTTGTTTGAAAATTCTAAATTTTGACACTGGAGACATTTGTCCCTTTGGTGATTACCCTGGGCTTGCGAGAAGCATGCTGTGTGTTTGCTTGTGAGTCCAAAAACAGTTGGACTAAAACTTACTTGTGCCTGTTTAAGTCGACACTTAAAACCGACTTACTTAAGTGTTTTTTGGTACTATAATAGGCTCGGTGCTTATTATGGTAAAATCTGCTTGTCAGTGTCCGAGTAGGCACTCGTGATGATGATGACGAGTGTACTTCCCGAGTTTGTTCTAATGAACTACAATGAGCCAAAGGTGGAGAATGTTGTGATATTGGCCCATTGTTGTCTTGGCCCATTTTGCTGCCTATCCTTCAAGCCCATCTAAAGCACCCCACTATGCAATCAGAGCCGGCCCATTTCACCCAGTGCGGGTCACTTATTCGGATTGCGGGATCCGAATCCCTTGTCCGCGGATCCTCTTGGTTCAATCTTGTTCGTCCGTTTGTAAGGTTTGATCTGAACCGTTGCGTTACCCTATAAAGCCCTATCCTCCCGAACCCTAATTCATTCTTGTGATATTTTTTCTCTCTCTCTCTGCAGAACTCTCGGTTCCTTTCTCACTCTAAACTTCGATCTCTCTCTCTAAGAAATCCAACATCCGGTTGGTGTTCTTGTGCGATCCGAGTGTTTGGGGTTCAATCTCTGTGATATCTATGTGAATCCACCATTTTCTCGGTGTATTATCCACTCTCGTGAGGTTAGGGTTTGGGTGGATTTAGGGTTTTTAGGGTTTCTCGGTGAAACCGGGAGGGCTTTCCTTTGGGGGCTTGTGTGGCGTGGCTTGGTGTGGCTTGACCTCTTGGCTCTCTTGTGGTTCTCTGGGTGATCGACTTCGTGGTTTTTGGGGGAAAACTGGTCCGAGCGAATCATTTTCAATATTCGGTTTAGGGGTTTTATCCCTCATATTATCTTGAGTTAATTTCCTAATTTTTGTATTCTTTGATTCACTTGTATTTTGTTGTATACTTTGAGTCAGAGTATAAACTTGTATAATAGGTTTCATATTAGTCTCAGTATTTGTTTTGGTACTTCGTGTTTCAATCTTTAGAAATGAGATAGATACCCAACAATAATAATTTTCTAATGCTAATAAAACATGTACGCATTCCCTATTGTATTATAAATGTACTCAAGATATTGAACTAATTAATCTCCTAATGCTAATAATCTACTCATTCCCTATTGCCAACATAATTGTTTTTTTTTTTTGGAGGGAAATCAAATATATTAAGACTAGGAGAACGTCTCCAGAAAGAACCAAATCCGCCACCTGGCCGGTATGAAACCAACCCGAGGCTCATTACAACTTATAGAATAAAATGTGAGTTCATTAACAAAAATTAGGTTCTTTAATGGCAAACTTTTATTATTTATGTTTTTTTTTCATTTTCATCTCTTTATTTTAGAATTAAGGCAAATTAAAATTAGTAAACTATATGTTATGAAATCATATGATTAAGTAAATTTTGAAGACTAGAGGAAGTGATGCACTCAAAAGATGGAGGGGCCATTTCATTTTCATAAATTATAAATAGTTCAATGGGACAAAGTGGATTTTATATTCTTTTTTTTTAAACATGTTTTAACAACTTTACTGGATAAATTGTAAAATGAAGGAATTTCCTAGAAGAAACAATTACTAGTAGTACTAGTTGTTTGTCTGGTGTAACCTTACTATGTACTGAATATGATGATGTCTTGTTATTAATGAACAATATTTGCAAGTGGATCATATGTTCTTGGATGCTAGCTAGTGTTCTATTATAAAAGAAAAACTTTCCAATTTGTACCATATAAACAAAAAAAACAGGGGTAAAATTACATATTTGGTTAGCTCATTGCTCCCCTTTTCCTATTAGTTTAAATTATATTATAACATCTGCATTCTCTTTACTATTACTTTTTAAATTTATATTTTTAATTTATTTGTAAAAAACACGGTTTTGAAATTGATGCTGCTAAAATTCGTACTTCACGCAAAACTACCCGAATTTCCAAAAGCAATGAATCCTCAAAGTTGGGATCCGACCTGAAATACGTCCCGTGAAGCACTTTCTACACTTAAGTAAACAAGGATTTAAAGAATAATCTGAATGGACTAGAGCAGAGTAAATAACGTAAAGTTCATGTAAATTATAATGAAATAAGAATAAGTATTTATACTTGAGACTTTAGACCTCACGAGTATTTTTTAATGAGTTGAATCTCGTGAGCCAACAAGTTAATAATGATTGGGAATAACCTATTAATCAACAATTACAAGCTAAAATATTAAATAAGTTGAAATTAAATAATTAAAATTTAATTAAAAATTAAAGTTACACACATCATAAATGAATCTAAACAATTTTCCCACATACAATAATTCCAAAATAAATTCTCCAAATGGCAAGAATTTAAACCTTAAGCATTTGTGAATTTTTTGGGCACCAATCTATAAAAAAACTAGCTATTTTACTTAATTTTCTTATCACTTTTCACATAAAAAACATTTACACCCATACCTTGAATATTCTTTTACACAATTTCAACTGGTTTTTAGTATCCCAAACGAAACCTAAATACTAAAGTATAAACTTTAGACAAGGCTAAATTCCTAACAGCTAAGGACAAGCGACCAAATGTCCAAAAATTGCATTTTTAAATCCAATTATAAGGATTCAAAAATCTGACAAGGTAAAGAAAAATTAAAATACTGATTGGCTACGTAATGCATGACAATTACAAGTATGTATTTTACCAATCTGTCATAAAATAAATATTTGTTTTTGCTTATTGGGTTTTGTAATATATAAATAAATACTTAAATCTTATACTATTCATGACCTGAGCAAAAAAGTGCGTGGCACGTTTGCCAGGCATGCACTGTAGATGGACAAGTGGTGTATAATTTATGCAATTTGTTTTTTTCAATAAATGTTTCATGGATTAATTTATTATAAATTTTATAAGTTATAATTAGCGGCTTAATGAAGTAGGATAAGATTGATTAAGGCACTAATCTAATGTATGGATTTCCACTAAGTTCTCAAAACATGGGAAGTCAAGTTCCACTTAGAAATATTAGATTAAGTCACTTTTTGAATTTAATGGAAGTTTGCCCCTTTTTTATGTTTCTTCATTTTTAGTTGACAATTAAAGTGTTTTTTTGTACCTATAATGGACTTTTAGGGTTGACAAACATGAAATTATGTTTGTTGAAAAATATGGCCTCATTGGTACAATGTTTAAAGATATGTTGAAATTAATAAGCTTGCATAAACCATATTACATTATTAGAAGTTTTGATGAGCAAATACACAATTTAAATGATTTTACAATGTTTAATGACATGTAAAATAATTACCTAGCATTATTGTACTTAACATTATCTTTCACTTTTTTATTTTTATTTTTATTCTAGAAAAAAATTGCACTACAAGAAATTCCAAACACCTTCAGAATTACCGACATAAATGATTTTGTTACTAAATTTTATAGTTACCCAAATTAAAGTTTTCCTCCAAATTATAACGGCAGAAATAATATAAGTATTTACTAATAATTTTAGATTCTATAGGTAATATACTACCTATAATGATTTTATCTACACCTTATAGTTATCTTAACGCCTAGGTAAACTAATTTTTATTGGGTGTTAGTGACGAATTGTAATGCACTTTTTGAAGCTAGTTCCAAGTGACCAATAAGGAAGTGATGTCTTATTATGAGAAGAAGAAAAAAAAAAGACACTAAATCATTAGGAAAAAGAAGTTCCCCAAAAAGAATTGCAAATGTGCCATGATTTATAAGAAGAAAATGACTTCCACCAAAAAAATACTCCAAATAATGCATCACACTTTGTTTTCATGTACAAAACATAGATGGGTAGCCTTTGATCATTTGAGGAGTCCAATTTCAATCCTTATCTTTTATTACCCAATTTCTTTTAAATTTGGGAAGTCAAGTTATAATTAAGATACACTTAGCTTGCCCACAATATATATTTTTATGTCATTTAGCACAAGTTACAAACATCAAATAAATAGACTCAACCCATTGATTTATTTATTTGTTTTTGTTTTTGTTTTTGTTTTTATTATTTTTTTAGAATTTGTCAAATTATGGTGCTTTCCAAATATGTCCCAATAAAATGCCCACCATATTAATATCACATGGGCACAAAGTATATGACCCTCACAAAAACCTCGACAGCTACCGGCATCACCACTTGAAGATGGATACATACACTCGTAAATCAACATTTTTCTAACAATTTTGGACCTTGATTTTTTTGTTTTTTAATTTATGGGTTTTAATACGAAGGTATCAATAATTCATTTTGTCACCCAATTTGTCAAGTCTTGTTCAAGTATCTTCAAATATACTCAACTATGGTATTTGTGAATGTGCATTCTGCACCATTAGGGACGGAGTTGGGGCTGGCGGACGATTGCCTCCTCATATCCATAAATTTTTTAAAATTAATAGAAATTATATATATTTTTTATTTTTACAATTCCGCTCCCTAAAATATCAAAAATACATTTTTTCTACTATTTAATAAAACAAAAATAACAAAAATCCCATCCTATCTTCATTTTCTAGTCGAGTCCCTGTACGGTTATGTTGAAAGCGTGTATTAACTATCATGTTTCCTATATCGATGCTACTTAAAATTGGCAAATCACTCAAAGTAAATGATATATAGTCCAACTTCTTTTTAGTGGTAGTTCTTGAATGAGAACTTGCTTGCAACACCAAAGAACCATTAGACGGGCCTTGTGGTTGTCCAGGAGACCCATCCGACGCTCAAGTCGTGATCGGAAGTAGGAGAAGGGCAGAGCAAAAGACAATAATTAAGTTCGATAAATTCATATTACTTACAAATAATGAAAGTGACCTCTTTTATACATGGGTTGATGGACTTCATGGGCCTTGTAAGATAAAGTGAGTCGTGTCAACCGTTATAGGACGCGTGGACATGATACTTTTTTTTTTGATAATCCGGATATCCGGTTTTTACACCGATTAATCCTGGATCTAATGAAAATTAATAATATTAGATAATTAAATTGAAATTAAATAACGCGAGAAATAATAAAAATAATGAATATTGAGAAAAATCATTTTTGTCCCGACATATACTCTTAATTATGAATATACAATAAAATACTTGGAATGTAACACGTATTAATTCAACCTTTCAAATAAATTTTCGCAATTATTGACAAGGAAATCGTTAATTAAATCATTTAATTTCATATAAAAAATATATTCTTGATATTATATAGGGGCAATTTTTAAGTACCCACTATGGATAGTGGGTCTTTTCTTACCCACCAAGATAACAAAACTATTTTCTACCCAAATTGGCGAAATTGCCCCTTCTTTAAGTTGGTGTTTTATGAATTTTGAATTTTGAAACCGATGCAATTAAAGCTTTCCTTAAAAATCGTGTACACTTCCCCCAAATACACACACCTATGTATAAAATCGTATACTCATATCGTGCCTTATTTAAAATTGGGCACGAATATTGGGCACGATATCATGCTTAATTTTTTATCTTACATGTTATAAAAGTTTTGTTCTATACTAAGTGGGTAGTTCTCACCATTTGCTCTATTATATAATTCTGTGTGGCGTATCAATTTTAGAGCTGGCAAAAGATTAGGGTTCCCAACAAAGCAAAAATGCATGTCAACTGTCTGAAGTTCGTGCATCCATCAATTCTGTCAAAACAACTAATAATCGCTAGAAAAAGAAACCAATAATAAATATTAAAAAAGGGGGACAAAATCGAGATTCAAATAGATGATGTTATCAAGACAAAGGCTAACTACTAAGAAATTAATTTATCGATAATATTATAAACTATATATATGTGTGACATATTTACAGTTTTAATTAATGATACAGTCTGGTTTGTTTAGTAATATATGAACCAAGATTCAAGTCTAACACTATTAAATTATGAGATCGCTTGTCCAAATTCGGTTGTCGTCTACCAAATTTTTTAATTAAATTTTTTAATGTGCACCTAAGTTTGTGATCTCGAACATGATTATTTTGGATCAGAATTAGTAGGATTGGGAAATAAAATATAGGGGCAGTTTTCATAATAATTTGATTTGGAGGGTGTGACCATTTAAAAAATAATCTTCTTTTAATACTCTAGGCTTAGATTCAAGATTGTAGTAACAATGTCGAAAGAATCCGATGTGATAGGAAATTAAGGCAATGGGAAAAAAGTTTGTTAGCAATGGCTTTGGGCGGCGGAGCTAGGCGTGTAATGTTGGGGCTAAGTAATTTTGGGGGGCTAAATCAATAAAAACTAAATATTTAGTGACTAAAAATTAATATTTTAAAATAAAATATATGTAAAAATTATTTATTTTCAAAAAATTGGGGGAGGGGCTAAAGCCGCATGTCCTAGGAGCATACGCCCCGGCTTTGGGTAAAGAAATTATAATTTTGAACTCGTCTAGGTGAAAATTACTATTTTGACCTCACTTACTCCACGATTAATTAAATAGCCCCATGGTTCGCGCCTTTTCTATTTAGGGGTCCCTACCCGACCGGATATCATAATTTGGGTTGTCGCGAGTTGTATACCATTGATGAAGTACTACACGAAAAGGGCAGATTCGGTCCCAAACATTACACATGTACGGAGGTCCATATAACACTCACGAACATTACTATAAATACGACATGAAATGGTAACTTACAATTAAGGGCGAAATACAAAAAGGCCCCTAAATTTGGCCTTATGTCTCATTTACCCTCTCAACTTGCAAATGTAACATTAACCCCCTTAATCAAATTAAAATATAATGTATCGACAAAACTACCGTTAATAAAAACGAATATACATATTTTTTTTAGTAATATTTTAATATTTTTGAACCTTGTTTGATTTACATTCTTATTAAATTCAAAAAAGTAATTTATTTTTAATTGTAAATTAAGTAATTAAATTTTAAAAAATTAAAGCAATGTACAATAAATACAAAAAAATATTAAATATGAAAGATTAATGAAAAAAATAATAACTATTAATTTAAATAATATTTCAATATTATAAAAGTATGAAAAAATAAATTTTCTTAAACCTAATTTAGTTATAAATTTTACACTTCTTCATTTCTTTATTGTTTATTTAATATAATTCGTAGTCCAAAATATAACATTAATAAATTGTCATTCTATGCTATTGGTAGTTGATATTTATTATTGAGAAGGGATGATAACAATTCAATATTGGTCTACAATTTATTTTCTTTAGGAGAGGGAATAAACTATGTTAGGAATTAAACCCATAGATACGAGAGAAATTTGTTATTGTGAAATGCAACTTTGAAGTAATGATGAAGCATGTCGAGACATATTCCTATGATTACTTTTGTTGATTGGTTGATTCTCGTTAAGTTGACAATTTATTGTCAATTTGATATTTTATTTTATCTTTACTAGTAGTAATTAGAATATCACTTTGTTTTACGAGCCGCAATAAAATCGAATTACGTTATTTACAATACTTTATATGCTTTGAGTCAATCCCAGAGGAATACGATCTTGTTTGCCACTATCTATTAACTATGACGTACACTTGTGGTTTAACTTAATAAATTTTAGTGATGAAGTTTTTTGCCCCATTGCCGGGGATTGAAAAATTCAACATAAATACAGTAATAAGTAGTTCGATCTTAATTGGAGCAATAACCATTATGTTAGAGATTTTGACATTGTTCTTGTTTAGTGTAGATAGTGTATGATCATGCGTTCATCAACAGTTGAGCCAGCCTATCGATTTGGAGATAAAAATAATGACTAGACAATCAAGAAGTGAAAGAAGAAGAAGCGCAATCAAAAAAATGGCGGAAGAAGAACCGTGCAAACAATGGAAACAAAGAGAAAAATAGGGATCATTCGTTAATACCACCGGTGAATGTCAATGGATAGAACTTGGAAGTGGATAGACTGGTGCAACGGGCTGTGAGAGATTACTTCCAATTGGAAGTAAATCTTAGATATGGTGGAGTTGCACAAAGAACCAATCAACACAAACAACTTTGAATCGAAACGCCATTGATTCGGATGGTGTTGCGTAATCGGTGTAGGGGAGAGCAATAGAAAATCCAAATGCACATCATCGGCGCAATTCCTTAAAATCTATGATACAATGAAGATGAATGGTGTGCCCGATGGTGTCATCGTTACGCGCTTTTTGCATTCTCACTACGCAACAAGTCCATAGTATGGTTATCTTCATTAATACCACTTGCCGCCAATCGGATGGCGAGTCGGAGGTTTCTAGCGAAATATTTCCCTCCATGTAAGACATTGTAGTTGAAAAGCAAAATCGCTCGGTTTAAGCAACTCGATTTTAAGCCATTGTATGAGGCGTGGGATAGATTCATGGATATCCAAACTATCAACAGGTGCAATATTGTTATAAATTGTCTAATAGATAACACAAGGACAATTATTGATGTTGCATCCGGAGGTGCACAATTGGAAAAATACCCGGATAAGGCTCTTGTTTGAAGATATGCCAAATAATCGATATTATTAATGAAATGAATTGAACGCACATCCAATTAGTTCTATTAAAATATTTTATACCTAAATCCTGTTATTTGAGCAAAGATTGTTCAAAATATTTAAACATTACCAAAGAAAACATGTATTATTCCTTCTTTCTTATTAAACCATTACTTATGACATTATATTAGAAATATAAATTATCAATAATTTAAAATAATGTGTATGTATATTCAATATACACAAATATATTTATTTATATTGATTGAAAGAATTTAAAAATTGAAAGTTACTTTTACATTAAACTCAAGTAATCAAAATAATTTCTATATTCAATATTTCTTTATTTGTTATACCCATCTACTATTAAAATATTTTTAGTTTTTGAACTGTTAAGTTAAAAATTGATTTTTCAAAAACAATTATTTAAACAAAGAACATAAAATTAAAATTGAGGTGCAATTATTAAAATATGCTAAAAACAATTGTTATTAAGGGCAATTTTGTTTAAACATTAAATTATACTTTGATTGGGGGTAAGTGTTACATTGACAAGTTCGGTGGGTGTTATTGTATTTTGCCCTACAATTAATACTAAATTGATTCGCTCTCTAGTTTCTACACAATCTCATAACCTTTGATTAAGCATCAAAGGGTTTAGTGAGACATTAATTTGTGACCCGACACGATAACTTGACACTAATCGAGCACGAATTTAGCAGTACAAGACAATCCTAACTTGAGGTTCGGATCAAAATCGGATCGACCACGGTTAATATTGGAAATAAATAGGTTAGGTCATGGTAGAAAGGGTTGGTCGGTGTTCCTTTGTGTCGATTACTTATGAGAAATTACCGAAATTTTGTTCAAAATGCGGTAGAAGGACATTCGGCGGTTTATTGTAGTATTACTCTCTCGGGGAACTTAACCACTAAAAGACGCGCCTCTCTTGACCAGGGATGTCCCAGGACATCGGCCGACGCGTTCAATTCTATGCAACAGGGTCGTTCCAGGGTCCGTATAGTTTACGTCCGTCCACTTAGACCAGACAAGGGCAAGGCCGTTGATGACTCCAAGGAAAATGCGGGTCATCAAGGTCGTGTTAAGGTGGGTGAACCTTCTTCTTCACGCATTCACACTAAGAATTCTATTGATGTTTTGGGTGTTGATTCGGATGATGTGGCATGTGATAATACGAATTTGGAGCAAAAATCGATAATGATAATCGATTATGGCTTGAATATAATACTAGCAAACACAGACGAGCCATGGTTCCTTATCAACCGCAGACAACAAATTTGGATGAACATGGGACAGGAAAATTTGCAACGTGGAATGAAAATAGTTTCAAATAGCCTTTTTTAATGATTATGTCCTTAACTCCAATGATCCTTCCGAGGGGTTCAAGGCTATGGCCGTTGTTGCCCTAAACGCGTTGGTCGAATATAGCGGATGAAGACAATCAAGATGATGCGAGACAAATTGGAAGCTTTAAAGACCAAGTTAGGCGACTCTTCAATCAAGCCCGATTGTCATTCACTAAAGTGATTCGTCGGAAGCTATGAACGTTATGGAAATTGTGGTGGAGGATCTGGCCGATATTCCACAGGATACATCGAGGACCATCGGAGGATACTCAAGCACGTGCAACACAAACACATGCCAATGTCCTTCGAAAATCCTCTAGAAATAAACGTCCATCATTTCGATTGAGATTTTAAGTTATTTCATTGTTTCTTTTATGGGGTACTCATTTTTCTATTAAAGGTATTTCCCAATGGGTTTTACTTTAATAGGTTTTAACGAGACTCTTTTTTAAAGCTATTGTTTGGCATGCGATCTTTATATTTTTTTAAATAATATTTTGCATTTATTCAAAAAACCCATTTAATTTTATAGTGACATATTATTTTAATATTTTGTGATGTTTTAGTTGGTTATATTATGATGGAAACATTATTAAATATATTTTTTTATTAATTTTTTAATATTTAAGGTATTTTTATTTGTAATTTCAACTTTTTCTCCCATTTTTTTTTTTATTTTTCGTGTTAACTATAAATTATGTAGATTTTTCATGTTGCGTTGGGCTTATTCGTATCATAAATGAGTCGTGTTCGTGTGTATCAATAGAGATACTTGGAGTAGGATCTCAGCTAATACCTAATAGACTAGGGAAGATCCCATAAAAACAGAACAAGGTCAAAAAGAGGAGACACATTTGTGTATGAATAGAGATGGGTCCCACAATTGAAGGACTACTACTGCCAAACCTTTGACCCCCTTCAAAATAAAAACCTAGAAACAAATCCCAGAAAGAAATATCATTACATCAAAATTGACCAAATTGCCCCGAGGATAACGTAAATTATTTTTTTACTTTTTACGACACGTGGCAGGTGATTTCTGAAATTAGGTCTAGAGTGGGGGACCACTTTTTGAGTCAATGGTCTCCATTGCTTCATTTGCTTTGGCATGCATTCTTTAAAGGACTGATCAGATTTTCTTCAAAAGAAGAAAAAACAGTCCTATTTTAAGTTATAATAAAATTACAAATTTACAATATTTAAAAAATATATATAGGGTACAGTAAAAAAGAAGAGTTGTTGAGTTTAAATAAAGCAGTGTTTTAAAAAACGCAGACGCTGTCAGGCGATAGGCGAAATCTAGTGTGCAGGCGGGGTTAAACGGGATCAAAGTGGCAATCGGGATCTAATGCTTGGACAAGGTTAAGCGGGGACCAGAATGAGGCCTATTCAGAAGAAAAAATATAAACGCGTGTTAGAAAACCTAACGCCAAGTGGAGAGTAATCGAACTAGACGGAGATTTTTAACATTTAAATAAAGTAGGGCAAGAACAAGAAAAAAATAAATCAATAAAACAGCACATCTTTTTTTTAACATTTGCTTTCTCTACTTTTCATGTGTGTTTTTAAACAACTCTGCCCTCTCTTTCACTGCATTCAAAAGAAAAGCAATTGTCTGAGAGTGACACCATTTTTGTACCTTAAATTTAAAAAAAAATACAGTAATAACATAAAACAACACAAAAAAATTGTCATAATTTTCATAATTTAATAATTTATCCAACTTTTTTCTTTTCCTCTCCTGTAAACTGTACACTTCCATTATTCAAATCCCCTCTCACCATGTTTTTGAATCTTTTCTTGGGAAAAACAGTTCAAATCTTCACTTTCCTTTCCCCAAAAATCACTGAAAAATATAAAAAAGAACCCTAAAACCAATTTCCCATCTTCTCCACATTTCCATGTACAAAAAAAGAACTCACACCTAAACCACCATTGGCTGATCCACAAAAATTCAGCCTTCTGCAGAACACCGAATTCTGCTCTCCCGGCCGAACCGACGTTGGTAGCATCGAACATCTCGAGCCGGGATCTCTTCCGGCACTTTTTGCTCTTGTCGATTCAAGATTCGATCGAGAATCTTCCGATTTTTCAATCGGTGTTTTCCAAATCGACTCACCGATCCTCTACGAATATTCTCCTGACAAAATCTCGAAATCTCTTGGAATACAGTTTAGGGTCGACGGCCGAGATCGAGGTCGGGTCGACTTGTAAGGATTTGTACGCGTGCTCGAGCTTCTTGCTGATATCGTAGTCTTGTAAAATGTCAATTATCCCGAAGTAGAGGACGACTTCGTACATTTCACCACTATGGGTAGGTGTCGAATGGCTAAATCCGCCGGGAGTGTACTGATCGAAATCGCTCCGTCGGCGACCCGTTGCGCTCGGGCTGGCATGTTGGCCCCTAGCCTGATCAATGGTTTCCTGATAACAAAATAATTACAGATTCAGAACTGAACCAAGAGCTACAAACATAAACATAAGGGATAATTACCAAAAAAACCCGGATGTTCGGGCTAATACAAAAAAGAACCCAGAGGTTTTTGAAAATTACAAAAAAACAGCCTTCAAGTTTGATCCATCTAATATTTCCCTCTTTATATGCAAAAGATATATCAAAAGCTCCCCTTAAGACACAATCAAACCTCAATTTTTTTGTAATTTTCCAAAACTACTTAGTTTTTTTTTTTTTTGTAATTAGCCAAAACCTTAGGGAGCTTCTTGTAATTATCCTTAAAAATAAAAATAATTTTATTGCCAATCATCGTCGACCAATTTGGACAGTAGGAAATACTTAGTTACATATCGGTTGAAAAAATATTAGAAGAAAGACTACATCATGTTCTTATCCAGAAAGTCAATTATAAGACCATGCTCTATACATATACATAATTACATATACATACCCCACAAATAATTGTATTTTAACAAACTGCCTCTACAATACTGCCACCCCATCACTAGACCTTTCCCAATTATTTCAACTACCATGCTCAAATTCAATGGAAGAAAAATAATTGATATCAAGTCTAGCCAAATCAAACATTCATCATGCAGTTTTCTATTTATTTATTGGAAGAATATCAGTATGGCTGTAACGTATCCGATTTCAAATATCTGAGTCATCACAAATTCTTAGAAAGGCCGTACAAACCAAGAAAACATAATTTGTGGCCTTATAATACATACCTTCCAGCTAAAACCCGATCCATGTCCTGTAATTCTGCTTCAAGAAAACGACATCCACGCATGCATTTTTCATTTTGATACGAATCGCCCTTTCCTGAGAAGCAAAAATTTAACGTAAGCTACCTTCATTTCCGCGAACTAAATCAATCAAGAATGTGTTTTTCATGACAATGATAAATTACCTGTTCGCAACATAAAAGGTGATAAACCGATTTTGTCTCGGTACTATCATCGCGAAAATGAAGACCGACTAAGAGACTATAATCCATTATTCGTTCTGTCTCCAAGAATTCACAATCACGGTCAATTTGCCTGGAAACATAATTTAGCGAATCAGGAAAATGTTAACATGACAAAATAGTAAAATAATCTAATGACAAAGAACAGATACGGTGTACTAACTTGATAAGTTCTTGATACCAATTGGTTTGTAAGCGAAACATATAATTTAGATCAAGGTCCTTTAGAGTTGTGGTTTCGTCAATCTCTCCTTTAGGCTTATCGGTCGTGCGGCCATGGGATGATCCTTTCAGATCAAACCTTCTATGAATTCGATACTCGAGCAGAACAAATTTCCCATCACAATGAACCGAGTCTAGATAATAACAACGTAGTATAAATTAGTTATAAGGCAGAGACTCATAACATAATCAAGAAACTGAAATTTTAGCAACCACCATATATACCTTAACGCCTCCGACTGGTTTTACACAATGGACACCGTAGAATTTTGTCACGAGAGAATTTTCGTAACGGCAGACGTGCTTGTAATAGCTAGGAAGCATCTTAATAAGCACCTGAAGAAACAAATAACCAAATTTCAGAAAACATCTTTATTTTTTTCCAACTTTAACAAGTCGAAAGGATAAGAAACTAACCTTGACTTCTGATTTCTTCACGGTTTTGATCATGAACCTATCATCCTGTGTCAAGTAAAAAAAACTTCCACTCTTTCCCGGAGATGAAAGTTCTCTCAATGCGTCGTTTCCACAAATGGCTAACATGTAATCAGCAGGATCTACTTGAAATAGCTCCTTAAATGTCTGACAATCCAATAAAAAAAATCACAGTTTTAGTTCCCTAATAATCGAATGATCGAAAACTGATAAGAACTGATAAAGCTAAAAATCTAAACAATATGACTAAAAAATGTTTTAACAAGTGCATTTTAATACATATAATTTACCTAAACACAACGGGACAATAATCCTTCCACCGGAACTCGCCCGATTGATGGGGCGGTGTGATTTTCGATCCTTCAGAAGGAAACTTGGTCCAAAACTTCTCCTTAGGATCAAAGTCACTAAGCTTAAGATCACGCAATATCGAAGCATGCTTCCCCACAGAATACCTAAACAAATATAAACCAATTCAATAAAAATCAGATCACAACACCACAAAAATCTCAAGAAACTTGCAATACATAACAAACCAAGCTTGACATATTCTATGTTCGATAAAATATAAAGCTCAGCTCAGCTCATGCTCAACTTGATTAGGAAAAAGAAACAAAATATGTGTCAATATATCTAACGACCCAAGCTCGATTCGTGTTCAGCTTAACTAAACAGTCTAAACTTTTCTGAACTCATTTCGATTAATAATCAAACAAGATCAGACACAAATATCTGCGTTCGATTAATTTACACCCCTAGAACAAACAACAAATCCAGCCCAAATCAAAATTAGCTTGATTATTACCTTATACCCAGCTGGAGATTGAGCATCAAATCATAATTCTTATGCCCTTTCGATATTGTCTGTCCTGGTTTCTTCACTTCCCCATTACTAAAACAACAGGGTTTCTCCGAAACTGTTTTATCCCATCTCTGTTCAACACAAACCCATCTCTATACAACATAGAAGCCTCCACATTATCAATAATATCACAAGTAATATCCCCAGCTTCGCCGTCCGATTCCCATATGCAAATTCTCGGAAATGCCCTCTCCATCATCCCACCGTCCACCGACGACCTCTTCTTATTACAACCACCACCGCCGCTGCCGATCATTAAATTCATATTCTCCTCGCCGACCACCATCAACGGCGCAGATAGCTTATGACTAAAATTCCTCTTCAAACCCTCATCATTCCCATTCTTGCCATGGTGGGCAGGGTAAAATGTCCCGTTCAAGATTTGTGTCCTGTTTGTGTTTTTACAGGAATCATTCGACCAGCAACCGATGTAACAACTCCCGTCCGGCCAGGTGAAAACACCATTCCCTTTCGGAACCCCATTTTCCCAATTTCCGTCGTATCTATTCCCATTGTTCCACACTAAAACCCCTCTCCCATGAATCACCCCATTTTTCCATTCCCCAATATACTCATTCCCATTGCTCCATAGATATCTGCCTTGCCCGTCCTGCAGATTTCTCTTCCACTGTCCCTCGTAATAATCGCCATTACTGTAGTGTTTAATTCCGTAACCATGTTTTCGATCTCCGGACCAAGCCCCTTTGTACATGTCCCCGTCGGACCCGATAAAAGTACCGGAACCCTCCATCCGACCCGACTTGAACTCGCCCTCAAACGTCGCCCCCGATGGCCACGAGAATTTCCCTTTGCCACTCGCTTTCCCTTTTTCCAATCCCCTTCGTACATGCACCCGTCTCTCCACAGGTATTTCCCAGATCCGTGGGGGTGTTGTTCGAAAACGTCCCGATATACAGATCGCCGTTGGGGAGATGTTTCTCGAGAATATTACTCTCAGAAATCGAAGTGGGCGTCACTCTACGGCTCGTGGCTTGGGATTTGCTTCGGGGATAATAATTACTGATCTCGGCGTAGTGGCTGTGGTCGTATTATCGATAACTCTCTCATTCTCTCTATCTAAAATCTCTTCATTTGATTTTTCTGGTCATGTTCGGCTGGCTTTAAGCATAACAATGGCTCCGGCATTTTTCTCTCTCCCTAAAAAAAAAAAAAGGTTTTACAGTATCTGGGCTAGCAAAATTTCTTACTGGGATTCGCGTATCAACTACCGCCGGAAAAATCGGTTAACAGCTGCCAAATCCAGCTCCGGCAGCATTTCTCCGGCCACAGAAAGAAGAATAGAGGGAGATTCAAGACTGCTTCAAATGGGTTTTGAAGGCAGAATAGTTTTTGGAATCCTAACAAGAGAGAAAGAGTAGAGGGAAGGCTTTAGAAAGAGAGAGAAAACAAGAAAAGAGATGAAATGAATAAACAAGAAACTGAAAAAAATAAAGTAATGAGGACAAAAGAAAAGAGAAACAGATAGGGCCAGCGAGAGAGAGAGAGAGAGAGACGTGAATGAGTGCGTGTAGTGTGTGAGAGAGAAAGGTAAAAGATTTTGCATTGTTACAGCTTACCTAGGGAAAAACGTTGCTAATGGTTGTCTCTACAAACCTATACACACAACAATGAATCGTCTGTAAATGTGAAGCACTGAAATGACGAATATACCCCCTTTCGATAACAGTAGCCCAAAACAGAGGAATATCTCTGATTTTATTTCATTGACGTGACGGCATTGCCTAGGTAGTGAAAAAGGGCACGACAGGTCATTTGCTGGGTCCTAAAATGCCCCTCCCTTTTGGGATATTATTGCGAAACTGCCATTCATGTAAATTCTTTTTCTTTTTCTAAAACGGATAATTACAAAAAAGTACCCGAGGATTGACCTAATTACAAAAAAACTCAACTAACTTTTAAAATTACAAAAATCGGGATGTTTGATTCGGTGTTAACGCAAGGGATAAATTGTAATGTTTTTATAAATACGAAGGGGATTTTGAAATGATTTTTTCTTATGAAGGGATTAAATGCTAGACAAATTGAAACCTTGGGTGTATTATTTGTAATTTTAAAAGTTAGACGAGTTTTTTTTTTGTAATTAAGTCAACCTCAAGGGTACTTTTTGTAATTATCCCTTTCTAAAATAAATCGTGGTAATAATAAGGAATAATTACAAAATACCAGCCTAAGGTTTGGGATAATTATAAAAAACCACAAATTTTTGAAAATTACAAAACCTAATTAATGTTTGATTGTGTCTTACGTTTTTCCCATTTATAAACAAAAAACATTTCAAAATCCTCAATAGTTACAACATTAAATTTAAGGGTAGTTATAAAAAAGACCCTAATGTTTAGAAATCACAATAAAATTCGGATATTTTGAAAATTGCAAAAAACTTCTTTAGATTTGATTTCGTCTTATATTTTCGTATTAATAAGCAAAAAATATTTCAATGGGTGCGCTTATTTACACTCCCAAAATTGATTAATACATCCACTTACTAAATACACCTCCACCCACTTTTTAAAATATAATATAATTACTAAATACACTTCCCATAATTCCAATTTTACCTTGCACAAAAAAAAAAAAGCCTAGGTGGCGCGATAAGACGCACGATGGATAATGATTTTTTGGCCATCATGCCACATGACACGATGACAAGATGGATTTTTTTTGTCATAGTGCGTGATTGTCTGCCAAGTGATCACATTATTTCTTCGACAACATTTTTCAACCTCGAAAAATTGAGAAATAACATATTTTTTTGCTTTAAATTAAGTATATACATTCATTATTTGGGGATGTGAATATTTTATTGTTCATACCTACAATAATTTGGGTGTTGGAAAAATATAGAGTTCATAGAAAAAAATTCAACTTTGTTCAAAAATAGGAAGAATATGGGTGAATGATGTGGTGTATTTAGAACTTCTTTTAGTAAGGGTAATATAATCTTTTAAGTGAATGACATTTTTGTAATTATATGGAGGTGAGTGTATTCATTAATTTTGGGGTGTAAATAGCGTCACTCTATTTCAAAATACTCGGCATTATAAAAGTATTATTGTTAGCCCCTTAAAAGTTAAGACATAATCAAATTTGAGGGTGTTTTTCATAATTTTGATACATCTATGGGTTCTTTTGTATTTGTCCAAACCTCACGGATATTTTTTAATTATCCTTAAATTCCTTAAGGGTTTTTTTGTAATTAGCTAAAACATTAGGGGTATTTTGTAATTATCCGTAATAATAAATGCGTGGGTGAACCATCCAAAGTTTGACGATTTCTTTCCACAGCTTAGGATTTAATTACGGAGCTTAGGATTTAATTACGGTGGATTATGTGACCTTTATTATTCGTTGCAGAATCTGAGTCTTTTTTAGATGGTAATTACATATGAAGTCTACATAATTTATGTTTAATTATTAGTTTGGAATTAACATCAATTCTGGGTTTTCTGTTAATTATATGATTACGTTGCCTAATTTATTTGGTTTGAAAGATGGTAGGATTTATAATTTTTAATTAAAACTATTTTTTATTTTTATTATTTTTTTGTTTCCAATAATATTATCCAAGTTCTATGTTTGGCGAGCTGTAAGATAATGGAAATCGAATCCCAATGATCGGAGAGCGGCAGAATTATCCGCAACTAAACTTTGTCAAACATTGAAATAATAAAGTAATATTTTTTATTTGTTGTTGTTCTAAAAATGCTGGCAATATTACTAACTAGATAATTCTGTAATGGGCACAACTTTTGAAATATTTCTCAATTTTTTTAATGATCACTTGCTAATTAGTATAACATTTTTAAAATGGTGTGTATTATAAAAATAGATAAAAATTTCAAAAAAATTGACAGCGATAAATTAATTGTATGCAAGAATGATGATCGGAATTAGAAATATACTGCACGTTGTATGTATATTACATTATTGCTATCATTTTAAATTTGAGTTTTATGGACCCTGAATTTTCAATTTTTGTTCCTAGTTAGGAAGATTTTTTATTTCGATCAAAAAAAAGTTTGGTAGATCTTTTACAAGTATTTATTTTCTTTTCTTTTTCTCTATCGAATAAGTACTTATATATATGTATATGTATGACAAAACAGTCGTTTTGGTCAAGTAACTTGAACTATTTGAAAATTAAACCCTCCACGTTGTAGTATTTAGTTTTTGATCCAATATCTTGTAAAGATTAGGACATTTAGTTAAATTTTGACCAATTTTTATAATTTTACCGGAATTGCGATGGCCAATAAACTGTTAATGTGTCAAAGAATTTTAGGTATTTTTGTAATTTGATACAAAAACTGATACGTCAAATCCTCAAAATTGACACGTAAAATATGGAAATTTCAGAAGATTTATGTAGCAATTTTCCGAAATCTTTGACATGTTTGTATCTCTTTCGTCATAGTCAACAATTTCCAATAAAATTACAAAATTTTAGCCAAAAACAGACTAAATGTTTAAAATTTTAAAATATTGAACTTTAATTTTAAAATTAACTACTTATAGTACAAAATCTTAAAGTAGTCTAAGTTACTGATGCCAAATCTTATTGTAAGTCTTGCAAGAAGAATCTCATTCTTTTATCTAAAGGATAAATCTCATCCATGAGGCCTCTTGTCTCTCCCCTGAGCTTTGTGGAGAAGCGAATCGCGAGATAGATCTTAACAAGTCGTGGTCCTAAGTTCTTTTAGATCGAGTCACCGATAAGAAATCTTTCTCCAACCTGTTATTCAGGTTGGATTCGAACTTCCACATCTGCGGGTGCCAAGCAAATTAAACAACACATCAGGATCTTTTACTGGGTTGAGTTATGTAAGGGACATTTCATCATTATATCTAAAGGGCGACCTATCTCTCTAAGGGCCTACGCCGCTATCGCTCCCAGTTTTGTGGAAGATGTGAATTGCGTGACGCGCCTCAAAGTCAGTCTTGGTATCGTAGATTGATCCTCCATCTTATTATCGGGAATTCGAATCTCAACAATATGAATACCAAGAATCAAACAACACGCCACTAAAATTATCTACCAATTGAACTATTCCAGTGGCATTTCTTCTTTTTATCTAGACATTGGAAATGGTGGTGCATCATGATTTGTAAAGGCCTATCAAACCGAGGTGGAGCAATTGTGGGCCACTTGGTGGCCCATTTTTACGTAGTGGGTTTTCCTGTTTGAGTCCCATGGGCCATGATGATCACAACCCCATAATTGGAATTTTGACAAGAGGCTCTAATGTCAGTAATGGTTATTTTCATCTCTAATAATCACACTATTTCATGAATATAAAATGTCTTTATCCAAAGGGTATTTCTAAGGGTTGGTAATGAATGTAATAATATAAGTTTGTCCACAATTATGGAGCCTAATTGGCAATTAAGAAACATAATTAATTGATTTTTCGTTTTTTTATTTTGTAATTCACCTTATTTGGCAAAGAAATCTACGCCATTTGTTGCCGTCTCTACCAATATTCGTAATTATGATTATAAGACGTTATTACCAAATTAATAATGTCAAGATGAGGTTTGCCTAAGTTGTAATGAAAATGACATTAATATAACTTCTATATTCCTGTTTAATCCGTAGGATTGGGGACAATGGCTTGTGATTTGGGGAATTCTTTCGCTTTTATTATATTTGGTTTGTTTTAAATTGATGAGCAGATATGTTAGATCCATTTTATATTTTAAAAAATATTAATAATTATATTTTAAAATAACTATATTAACTTCTTAAAAAAATATATGTTAAAATATCATAAAATATATATGATAAGTTATATAAAAGTTAAGAAAATTACATGGTTCAAGTCATGTATGTACGAAACAAATGAATTCCACCATTCTTCTAATAAGTTTGGGGAGTGGAGGGGAAGAGATCAGATAAACTAAAAACACATGTTCGAACCGGCTTTTTTAACAGATTATTACAATTTTTTTTTCAAGTTACGTAATTAAACCGAAAAAAAGGCTTAAAATAATAATAAAAAACGGCTTGGAGGAAGCCGTTTTTGTGAAAATCGTACATATGCACTCCGTTTCTAGTTTTGATTTTTTTTTTTTTTTTATTGTAGAAACGGTGACCTTATGACCGATTTACGCAAATATTGACTTTTTCGGAAAAGCACGGTCAAACTTCTACGCTTTAATGATTTAAACAATTTTTTTTTTTTCAATTTAAATTTTATTTAAAACGCCACAAGGTAGCCGTTTTGTAGCGGTGTTTTTTTATTAAAAATTTTATAAAGTCGGCCATGTGGTGGCCGATTTTTGCATGAATCTTTTCAGCCGGCTGACTTCGCGGAGTCCCTAGACATGCAGACCCATTCACTTCACGGGTAAATAGTGTGTCTTTTGTCTCTTCTTCCCATTTTCTATTATAAAGACATGTTCTCTCCTCTCATTTCACCATCACACACACAACACTTTGCTAAATTTTTTCCTTCCCCTCTCGGCCGGCCAGCAGCATCAGGTTAGTAATTTTTTTTTCTAAGTTTGTCAAATTATTTCTTGTTTTGCTTGTATAAAATTATGATTATATTAGTTAGTTGTTATGAATTAGTTGTTTTATATTGCTAATAAATTAGTTTAGTTAAACTTAACAATTATATGAATTAGTTGTTTTATATTATATTGCTACATAGTGATAAATTAGTTTAGTTAAATTTGACTAGTTGTTTATATTGATACATAGTGATAAATTAGTTTAGTTAAATTTGAAAATTAAATGAATTTGTTATTTTTTTCATGGTATATAGTGATAAATTAGTTTAGTTAGATGTTACAATTAAATGAATTAGTTGTTTTTCTTTTTTGGCTACATAGTGATAAATTAGTTAGTTAAATTTGATAATTTTATACGAACTAGTTGTTTATATTGCTAAATAGTGATAAATTAGTTTAGTTAAATTTGACAATTAAATGAATTTGTTGTTTTTTTGGCTACACAATGATAAATTAGTTTAGTTAAATTTGAAAATTTTATATGTTCTAGTTGTTTATATTGCTACATAGTATTAAATTAGTTTAGTTAAATTTGACAATTAAATGAAGTAGTTGTTTTTTGGCTACATAGTAATAAAATAGTTTAGTTAAATTTGACAATTTTATATGAACTAGTTGTTTATATTGCTACATAGTGATAAATTAGTTTAGTTAAATTTGACAATTAAATGAATTTGTTTTTTTGGCTACACAATGATAAATTAGTTTAGTTAAATTTGAAAATTTTATATGTTCTAGTTGTTTATATTGCTACATAGTATTAAATAAGTTTAGTTAAATTTGACAATTAAATGAAGTAGTTGTTTTTTTGGCTACATAGTAATAAAATAGTTTAGTTAAATTTGACAATTAAATGAAGTAGTTGTTTTTTGGCTACATAGTAATAAAATAGTTTAGTTAAATTTGATAATTAATTTTGTTAATTCCATTAATAAATATATGTTAACTAACATGTTAATAATTATGTAGTTATGTCAAACCAGCACAGAAATAGCGTATCTGAGTTTCCCGGCACGAATGAATACTATCAATATCTTTGCGTTTCGATGATGATAGTTTATTTAATATACCTGTTGTAACACGCGGTATGGCGACCATGGGGGTAAATGAGTTTAGTGTAGGTGCTTCAAGTTTCAGTAATTTGCATCAAAATGATCAGTCTATTGAGTCGGATAATGAGGAAATGTCCAATCGTTAATTGATGGTATTGGACAAGAAGAACGTGTAGATTCGAACCTAACGAAAGTGGTTCGGATTATGACAATGATGGTGGTGATGATGATGATGGTGATGATATCGATATGTCGATATACATGAACAAGTGCCATCGCCCCCAACACCCGAGAAGGTGGTTTGTACTCTTCAATTCCATTTTTCAACACGACTTGTGGGGATGTTCTAATTGAAGATTTCGATATTCCGAGAAAAAGTTAAAGTTTATGATCCTAGCAAAGAGGAACTTGAAAATGGTATGGTCTTGAGGATAAGAAACATTTGCAATCGTCGTTAAAGATTTTTAAATGCGGATAGTCGACGTGAGTATAAGGTGGTGCAAAGTACCGTCTTGTGGAAAGTAAAATGCGGGAACAACGGATCGAACATGATGTGCAATTGGGGGCTCCGAGCGGCTGAAGAAGAAGCTTGGTGTATGGAAAATCTCGCGATATGGAGGTGCCCATAGTTGTCTCATGAATGCAATTTTGGTGGATCATCGTAATCAATGTAAAAATACGATAGCAACATTGCTAACAAGAATGGTGCAATGTGATCCAAAGACTTGAGATTAGGTATGTGCAACAAATCGTGAAAGATAAATACATGTATGAGATCTCATATCATAAAGCGTGGCATAGTTTAAAACGTGCAAGGAAAATATTTTTGGCACATGGGAAAGTTCGGTTGCAAAATTTCCTAAATATATGGGAGCTCTTGAAAAATGGAATCCTGGCACTGTTGTAGAATGGCTACACATTAATACGGACATACCGACCCAAAAGATGTTAGGTTATGTATTTTGGGCTTTCAAACCTTGTATTGATGGATTTCACAACCGTCGGAAAGTCATAAGTGTTGATGGAACTCATCTTTATACAAAATACGACATAAGATGTTAGTCGCAGTAGGAATGGATGCTAACCAAATGGTTTTTCCTTTGGCGACGTTGTTGTTGACGAAGAATCGTTTACATCTTGGAGTTGGTTTCTTCATATGTTATCGAAGCATGTTGTTAAAGGGGTTGAGGGTATGTGTTTAATTTCCGATCGGCATAGTGGCCTAATTCAAGCTGTTGAACATATTCCTGACTTCAAACCCCTATTGGTGTGCATCGTTTTGCTTAAGACATGTTTGCTCTAATTTCAACAAGCAATTCAAGAATATAAAACTAAAAGACATGTGTTGCACTATCGTGTAATTCATATGTTATATGATATGGGTTTTTATGGTGTTTATCGGTGCGGACGATTCGATATTGACCGCCACTTAGTGATCGCTTTAGTTGAGAGATGGCGGCGTAAACGCATACATTCCATTTTCGAGTAGGAGAGACATCTATCACATTACAGGATGTAGCGATTATTTGGGGTCTTCCAGTTGAGGGTGACCCTATTATTGGTGAGGATACAAATAGGACTGTACAAGCGTGGCAGGAGTACTGTTATTATCACCTAGGCTTTCTCCCTGCATCAGAGCAGTTGAAGGGTTCTCGTATTTGTTTGACTGCTATCCGACAGCACGCGTTAGACCATCCAGTGACAGATGACAGCCCTGATATTGACGTTGAGCGATATTCTAGGTGTTGTGCACTGTATATGTTAGGCAGTGTTATGTGTCCGGATTCTTCAGGCAATTTAGTCTCCCTGTATGACGTGACGTCATATGGAGCAGAGATAGCAAATTGTGGAAGACATAGTTGGGGAAGTGCGGTGTTGGTTTTTGGCATGACGTGAGTTAGTTATGTAGTGCGCCCCATAAAAGAAAACTTGTCATAGGTGGACCATTGATCTCGCTACAGGTATTTTTAATGCCAAATCACTAACCTATTTTTAACATTTACATGTTATTATAAAATATAGTATCCGCAGATTTGGGCTTGGTCGCAGTCGCGTATTACTTCACCTTTGGTGCCCATAGATTTAGGAAGTCGGATTAATGTTGATCCGATATTTGGAGCTGATGACCATGTACTCCCACATCCACCATATGGTGCACGGTATTTGACAAACACAAATATATAAAATTATATAAATGTTTTCTGAAAATAATTAATTCAAAATATAACATTATATATTTACAGTGGGGCAAGTATCACGACTTTACACGGACATCAAGACGTTTACGGATTATTAGGGACCTTCTCGGACAGAATGGGGACTACCATTTTATTTGGACACCTTATGAGCGAGCGTTGCCTGGCATTAAGGAGCTTGGTGATAGGTGTCTCACAGATGTGTGGAGATCATCATGTCCACTGATTAACTATGCGATTGTAGAGTTACATCATCCAGGGCGAGTTATGCGGCAGTTTGACATGATGCAATTAATCCCTGACCCTGTTCCACCCCATCACGAAACATTGCATGATGTAGATCGTAGAGGACAGTCGGGTAAAGATTGGACTATTAAACACCAATTATATATTGCTCAGTGGGCATACCGACATGAAGTTATTGTTACAACACAATATTGCAATGGATTCAGACGTCCAGACGAGGGATACATCCAGTGGTTTGATAACATTACACGTCGTTTGATATCTCCCTCACATAAGTTTATGACTCAGGGATATCAGCCATCACCGTCAGCTGCATGTGATGCTATGGTACATTTAGATTATTTGATATATAGTTAAAGTGTATTTATCTTTACGATTTTAAATTTATTGTGTTTTATGTTTGTTTCAGGAACAAGCACTTGAGAAATTAAGGATTACTCAAGAAGAGGAGGATGATTATGACTCATTCGTGAGGAAGGTCCTCAGCGAGATATATACGGAGGTTCGACCATACTTTCGTGAGAATCGAGTCTCAGTTCCTACACCTGATCAGCAGCCCGTGCCGCCTACAGCACCACCACAAGCTGGTACATCGAGGAGGGGAAGAAGACGAACAAGGGAAACAGGAGAGACTAGTACCAGGGGCACGACGACGGTTCAGCATGATACGACTACACCGATAAGTGGTCTTTTTATGCACGTTTTATGTGTATATTTGAGTAGAATTCGAGTTATTTTATTGTTAGTTTTGTAAATTTTTGATTATACATAGTTCATATTACTCCGAGGTGCTTTTATTGATGTAGATTGACCATTCGGGGCTAATTTTGGTGAATTTCGGACCATGGATTCATGTCAAAACATACGGGAGTTTAAGGATCTGCAAAAACGCTCGAAATTCCAAGCCAAACGCGTCATTTCGGGGCCTTTTTGGTCCAACACGGGCAGGGGTGTCGGCAACACACGGCCGTGTTCACGGAGCTAAAAACTCGATTTTTTCGCACAAAACGACCTCCGACACGGCCAGGCCGTGTTCCCAACATGGCCGTGTCGGGGAACACGGCTGGCCGCCGTGTTGGGAAGACGACCATAAATTTGAAGTTTATTTTTCATCCGGGAAATCGAGAGATTCATGGTGAAATAGAACCTATATAAGTGAAAAGAGTTGTGATAATGGTCTTTTTATGCACGTTTTATGTGTATATTTGAGTAGAATTCGAGTTATTTTATTGTTAGTTTTGTAAATTTTTGATTATACATAGTTCATATATTACTCGAGGTGCTTTTATTGATGTAGATTGACCATTCGGGGCTAATTTTGGTGAATTTCGGACCATGGATTCATGTCAAAACATAGGGGAGTTTAAGGATGCAAAACGCTCGAAATTCCAAGCCAAACGCGCGTCATTTCGGGGCCTTTTTGGTCCAACACGGGGCAGGGGTGTCGGGCAACACGGCCGTGTTCACGGAGCTAAAACTCGATTTTTTCGCACAAAACAGACCTCCGACACGGCCAGGCCGTGTTCCCCAACACTGGCCGTGTCAGAACACGGCCTGGCCATGTTGGGAAGCACGACCATGTCGACGGAGTGCTGCGCACAATTAAACAAAGACGGCCTGGCCGTGTCGGGCACACGGGCATGTCAGGGACCTCTTTTTGCAACTTTTCTTTGCGGAATTTGGGGAAAACTCACCAACCAACCCATTTTGGCCACTTTTGTACACTTTTAACACCCTATTTTCTTTGAAACATGTCTCCATGTCCCCTCCTCATCACTTGAATACAAGAATTCACCAACCAACAAGGAAAATGGGGTGATTGTTTAATAAAAGAGAGTACTATCAATGTATTGGTTGCCTATAAAAGCCAAGGGTTGAAATTGGGAGATTCATTCAATTAGATACTCTTAAAATATTCATTGTATTCATTTCATTAAGTAAAATTGGGGTCAAGGGTCTTGGAGGAGTAAGTTTGAGGCAACATTGGGGAAGAAGGCTTGGAGCAACATCATCAAGTCAATTGAGATTTTGATAAAGATAAGTACACCATGTCTACAATGTTTACATCTTCTTGTGTAATTTATTCTTTGGTCAAAATCATGTGTAGCTAAACTCCTAGTGTTTGAATGTAATGAACTCTAGAATGGATTTGTGATTAAGGTGTGTATGTTTTTAATAAAATCTTCATATTTTGTGTGATTCACTTATATTATGCTTCGTTCATTCGAATTGATATATGCGCAATATTGATTTGAAGTTTATTTTTCATCCGGGAAATCGAGAGATTCATGGTGAAATAGAACCTATATAAGTGAAAAGAGTTGCATGCAATCCTAGATATATGACGACATAAATCTTCTGGATTAGGGTCAAACCTAATATGGGAATTCATAAATCGTTATAATGCAATCTTGGGGGTTTTAACTAGAAAGAGATTTCGTTAATCAACTTGAGATTAGGAGTTTTTCGCCTTCGAGAAAGGGATTAACTTAAATCGGGAATTTCTACGGTCCACATAGCATGAGATTTTATTAAAAGAGGTTGGTTTTTGCTTAAGGGCTTATGGTTGAATCTTTTAACTTGTCAAATCACAAAAACATTCTAGAGGATTTACATTCAAACACACTTCTATCTCTTGATTTCTTATTCTACAAATTTTACTTCATTTTTACAATTTATAATTTGTTTTTCTTTTTCATCAAACAAAAACTCTGAAAATTGTTAGATTAAATAACAAAAAAGACGGCAATTATTAGTACTTACAATCCTCGTGGGAATGACACTCGGACTCAATAATCTATACTATAAAACGATAGTGCACTTGCTTACTACGGTTTTAAAGGTAGCTTTTGAGCCATCAAGTTTTTGGCGCCGTTGTCGGGATTGTAATATTAAGAACACCTTATTTTTGTTAATTTAATCATTTTTTTTTATTTTATTTCATCATTTGTCTTTCTTTTTATCTATCTTTGTAAGTCTTGGATTACACTTATCCTCTTTATTTACCGCAGTGCATGCCTACTCGTCGCCGAATTTGGAAGTCGCGACACCGCCAGGTAGCAACACACGAGAGGAAAGTATTAATATCTGCATCGCGAGGAGGATATTAACGAAGGCAAGGATCCCAATATGGCGGATGAACAACAAAGAACCATGTACGACTATGCCAAGCCGTCTATGGACGGCACATCATCTAAGATCGTAAGGCATTGTTGCCGCCAATAATTTTGAAATCAAACCGAATGTCATTCAAATGGTGCAACAATTTGTTCAATTCGATGACCCTACCTGGGGACGAAGATCCAATAATCATATCGCGAATTTCCTTGAAATTTGCGATACATTCAAAATAAATGGGGTCTCTCGATGATGCCATCCGTTTACGCCTATTCCCATTTACTCTTGGGGGACGGGCTAAACAATGGCTAAATACTTTGCCAAAGGAACGATTACAACGTGGAACATCATGGCGAAAAGTTCCTTTTGAAATATTTTCCACCGGCCAAAATCGCACGATTGAGGAATGAAATCTCTTCATTCACTCAAGAAGATGACGAGACCTCAGACGACACTGGGAGAGATTCAAAGAATTGTTGCGGAAATGCCCACACCATGGCCTACCTATTTGGATGCAAGTCCAAACATTTTATAATGGGCTACTTTTCTGCAACAAGACAAATGATCGATGCAAGCGGTGTGGGGAACTCTTAATAACAAAACGCTAGGAAGCGCTCAGGATTTGATTGAGGGAATGGCCATGAACGGCTACCAATGGCAATCCATACGAGGTAAAACTAACAGTCGGTTGGTGTGTATAATGCAGATGCGGTAGTTACGCCGCCGCACAGTCGAAGCATTGACCCAAAAGATCGACGATCTAGCAGGCTCCTAAACCACCACCACCGCATGTTTTATCTTGTGAAACTTGTGGGGATTGCATAATCATCGGGATTGCCCACACACAATACCTCACACACCGAACATGCTAATTACGTTGGGAATCAAGGCAAAAATTACCCAAGTAATCCTTACAAAGAACACATATAATCCTGGGTGGCGACAACATCCGAATTTTGGTTGGGGAAATCAAGGTCAACCACGACCTAATCCCAATCCCGATCTACACACGTCTCCGGATTTCACCCAAATCAAGGTAAGCCTAACTTGGAAGATCTTATAACAAAATTTGTGCAATCAACAGATACCCGATTCCGGTGGTGGAAACATCCTTGAGAAATCAAGAGGCATCTATCCATAATCCGGAAAACCAAATAGGCGATTGCGAAGATGATTTCCGAAAGGCCACAAGGTAGTTTGCGGGTAATCATCGAGCCAAACCCCAAGGGAGCACGTAAAGGCAATCACCATCGATTCTCCACATGAGCATGATTATGCCAATGCCGCCATGCGTAAATACGTGGAGGATGACATGTCCAAAGAAAATCTCATGAAAAAGGAGGTTGCGAGAATACAAGCCCAAGATCCCTTAAGGAGTCTAAGAAGAAGATAGAAGGGAGGACAAATTTGGTAAGACTTAATTCTTTCAAACAATTACATGCCAATATTCCATTTGTTGACCCTCCTTCAAAGCATGTTAGGGATCTTAATGACATCATTCCTAGTGAAAATAAGCTTAACAAATTATCAAATGTGCAATTGAATGATAAATGTCCTTCCAATGAACTACCACAAAAATTTAATGATCCGGAAGCTTTATTATCCCTTGCACAATTGATGATTTACCTGTTGATAGGGCACTAGCCGACTTGGGAGCTAGTATCAATGTGATGTCTTATGAAACATTTAAGCATGCAGGATTAGGTGAACTTAAACCTATTAGGATGGACATTCAATTAGCCGATAAATCGATTAAACATCCTGAGGTATTATTAATGATGTGTTAGTCAAGATTGACAAATTCGTGTTTCCAGTCGATTTCGTTATTCTTGACATGCATGATAATTTAGAAGTTCCCTTAATTCTAGGGCGTCCCTTTTTGGCTACCGCTAAATCTCTCATTGATGTGCATGATGGAAAACTTACTTTGAGAGTAGGGGGTGAACAAGTTATCTTTAAAATTCCTTTGAGAAATCCTATAAATGATACTTGTTTTCCTATAAACTTGATTGAGACAAGGATAAATGATTCTTTGCTTGATATGTCTTCTAATAAATCCTTGAAAGTATGTGCAATGTGCAAAAGTTTCCATAGATAAATCCCATTTTGAGAATAACATGCGAGAAAAATAGGACCATGAAGGTCAATTGTTCGAAAATCGATACGGGTGGCGATGTTGTTCAAAGAGATAAAATTTTTCATAAGTTCAAGGCTCGCCCGATTAAATCTTCACATTTAGGTGAAATGGTCCAGCTATACGACGTTAAAAGAAGCGCTTAAGGGAGGCAACCCGATGTTTGTGTGCAATTGTTTTCATTTTTTTTTTATTTTTTTATTTTCTTTCAAAATAATCACAAGTCCTTAGAGTCATCTTCAAATCATAAAAAAAAAAAAAAAAAAAAACTCTTGAGCTTCTTCTTGCTTGTCCTAATTGGGAATATTTGAGATTTCACGGTATTCGAGTTGTGTGTTGCTTAACGTTGATTAGGTATGAAGATGCCGTTGAAGGTCCCCGTGCAAAACAACCCAATGGTCGCTCAACACAGATTCCACTATTGTAGTAAGGTCGTATTTTTCTTTTTTCCACCTCTTTTATATCATTCTAATTTCTTTGTTTTTTTTTTGAGTGTTTTGTGTGTGTTTGTCCATTTCTTTCTTTCACATTGAGGACAATGTGAATCTTAAAGTTGGAGGTGGGTACAATAACATTTTCGGAATGCTTGTGTGTTTGTTTTCAAGAGATGTGATTTTTTTTTTAACAAATTGAGTATTTGCTAGTCAATAACTTGGCCCAATTATACCTATATTAACTTGTTAATTTGTGTTTTGATGTGAAGCAATTGATTGTCTAGGATAGATTGAGCGTGGATGCGGGCTAAATTTTGACGAGATTTCCAACACCATAAATATTTGATGTGTTAAGGCATACACGACGGTACTTAGTGCTATGAACTTCCGAGAACTCATGATTTAGTAGTGGTTAACTAGTTGTTAAACCAAGCTTGTGAATAAAAAAAAAAAGAGAAAAAAAAAACGGACCAATCGAGGTTATACTCCTCTATTTGTTGTTGCTTAGTAACTAGGAGCATTCATGAGCCCCATGTTTGTCTTTTTACGTAAAACGGCGACACGAATATGAGTATGGGAAACCACCCTAAGAGTGTTTGAACAGAAATTCAAAATATAAACCTAGTGGAAGCATGTCTCGAAAGGTCCCAAAAAAAAAAAAAAAAAAAAAAAGAAAAAAAAAAAAAAAGGAGAATGAATACTCCTTGACTTCTCATTCCAATAAAGTTCAAGAAGCTTGGTTATATGACTAGTAAGCTAACTACTATGATCCATCGAGTTCTTGTATTTTCATAGCATTATTGAATTGAAGTTGTTCATAACTATCAATATTTGTGGGCGTGATGATTTCAAGTCTCAATAATGCCTGCGATATTACGGTCTTTCTTGACATCGATCGCTTTGCAAAATAATTTTTTTCTTGAATGGTTAAGTCGGGTTGAGAAGGCTAAGAACTTGTTGCTTGTGTTCAATGTGTTGAAAAAAAAAAAGAAAAAAAAATTGTGTTGTGATTTATTGAATCCTCTTTTTGATATAATGTTTTGCTTGAGGACAAGCAAAGTTCAAAGTTGGAGGTGGTTTGATAAGGGTGTCTTTTTATGCACGTTTTATGTGTATATTTGAGTAGAATTCGAGTTATTTTATTGTTAGTTTTGTAAATTTTTGATTATACATAGTTCATATTACTCCGAGGTGCTTTTATTGATGTAGATTGACCATTCGGGGCTAATTTTGGTGAATTTCGGACCATGGATTCATGTCAAAACATACCGGGAGTTTAAGGATGCAAAAACGCTCGAAATTCCAAGCCAAACGCGTCATTTCGGGGCCTTTTTGGTCCAACACGGGCAGGGGTGTCGGGCAACACGGCCGTGTTCCGCCAGAGCTAAAAGCTCGATTTTTCGCACAAAACAGCCTCCGACACGGCCAAGCCGTGTTCCCCAACTGGCCGTGTCAGAACACGGCCTGGCCGTGTTGGGAAGCACGCACCATGTCGACGGAGTGCTGCACAATTAAACAAAGACCGGCCGTGTGGCGTGTCGGGCACGGGCATGTCCGGACCTCTTTTTGCAACTTTTCTTTGCGGAATTTGGGGAAAACTCACCAACCAACCCATTTTGGCCACTTTTGTACACTTTTAACACCCTATTTTCTTTGAAACATGTCTCCATGTCCCCTCCTCATCACTTGAATACAAGAATTCACCAACCAACAAGGAAAATGGGGGTGATTGTTTAATAAAAGAGAGTACTATCAATGTATTGGTTGCCTATAAAAGCCAAGGGTTGAAATTGGGAGATTCATTCAATTAGATACTCAGAAAATATTCATTGTATTCATTTCATTAAGTAAAATTGGGGTCAAGGGGTCTTGGAGGAGTAAGCTTGAGGCAACATTGGGGAAGAAGGCTTGGAGCAACATCATCAAGTCAATTGAGATTTTGATAAAGATAAGTACACCATGTCTACAATGTTTACATCTTCTTGTGTAATTTATTCTTTGGTCAAAATCATGTGTAGCTAAACTCCTAGTGTTTGAATGTAATGAACTCTAGAATGGATTTGTGATTAAGGTGTGTATGTTTTTAATAAAATCTTCATATTTTGTGTGATTCACTTATATTATGCTTCGTTCATTCGAATTGATATATGCGCAATATTGATTTGAAGTTTATTTTTCATCCGGGAAATCGAGAGATTCATGGTGAAATAGAACTATATAAGTGAAAAGAGTTGCATGCAATCCTAGATATAGGACGGCATAAATCTTACGGATTAGGGTCAAACCTAATATGGGAATTCATAAATCGTTATAATGCAATCTTGGGGTTTTAACTAGAAAGAGATTTCAGTTAATCAACTTGAGATTAGGAGTTTTTCGCCTTGAGAAAGGGATTAACTTAAATCGGGAATTTCTACGGTCCACATAGCATGAGATTTTATTAAAAGAGGTTGGTTTTTGCTTAAGGGCTTATGGTTGAATCTTTTAACTTGTCAAATCACAAAAACATTCTAGAGGGATTTACATTCAAACACACTTCTATCTCTTGATTTCTTATTCTACAAATTTTACTTCATTTTTACAATTTATAATTTGTTTTTCTTTTTCATCAAACAAAAACTCGAAAATTGTTAGATTAAATAACAAAAAGACGGCAATTATTAGTACTTACAATCCTCGTGGGAATGACACTCGACTCAATAATCTATACTATAAAACGATAGGTGCACTTGCCTACGGTTTTAAAGGTAGCTTTTGAGCCATCAAGTTTTTGGCGCCGTTGCCGGGGATTGTAATATTAAGAACACCTTATTTTTGTTAATTTAATCATTTTTTTTATTTTATTTCATCATTTGTCTTTCTTTTTATCTATCTTTGTAAGTCTTGGATTACACTTATCCTCTTTATTTACATGAGTGCATGCCTACTCGTCGCCGAATTTGGAAGCGACACCGCCGGTAGCAACACGAGGAAAGTATTAATACTGCATCGCGAGGAGGATATTAACGAAGGCAAGGATCCCAATATGGCGGATGAACAACAAAGAACCATGTACGACTATGCCAAGCCGTCTACATGGACGGTGACATCATCTAAGATCGTAAGGCCCGCTGTTGCCGCCAATAATTTTGAAATCAAACCGAATGTCATTCAAATGGTGCAACAATTTGTTCAATTCGACGGCCTACCGGACGAAGATCCAAATAATCATATCGCGAATTTCCTTGAAATTTGCGATACATTCAAAATAAATGGGGTCTCTGATGATGCCATCCGTTTACGCCTATTCCCATTTACTCTTCGGGGACGGGCTAAACAATGGCTAAATACTTTGCCAAAGGGAACGATTACAACGTGGAACATCATGGCCGAAAAGTTCCTTTTGAAATATTTTCCACCGGCCAAAACTGCACGATTGAGGAATGAAATCTCTTCATTCACTCAAGAAGATGACGAGACCTTGTACGACACTTGGGAGAGATTCAAAGAATTGTTGCGGAAATGCCCACACCATGGCCTACCTATTTGGATGCAAGTCCAAACATTTTATAATGGGCTACTTTCTGCAACAAGACAAATGATCGATGCAGCGGCCGGGGGAACTCTTAATAACAAAACGCCGGAAGCCGCTCAGGATTTGATTGAGGGAATGGCCATGAACGGCTACCAATGGCAATCCATACGAGGTAAAACTAACAGGTCAGTTGGTGTGTATAATGCAGATGCGGTAGTTACGCTCGCCGCACAGGTCGAAGCATTGACCCAAAAGATCGACGATCTAGCGCTCCTAAACCACCACCACCGCATGTTTTATCTTGTGAAACTTGTGGGGATTGCATAATCATCAGGATTGCCCACACACAATACCTCACACCGAACATGCTAATTACGTTGGGAATCAAGGCAAAAATTACCCAAGTAATCCTTACCAAGAACACATATAATCCTGGGTGGCGACAACATCCGAATTTTGGTTGGGGAAATCAAGGTCAACCACGACCTAATCCCAATCCTGATCTACACACGTCTCCGGATTTCAGCCAAATCAAGGTAAGCCTAACTTGGAAGATCTTATAACAAAATTTGTGCAATCAACGAGATACCCGATTCGGTGGTGGAAACATCCTTGAGAAATCAAGAGGCATCTATCCATAACTGGAAAACCAAATAGGCCAGATTGCGAAGATGATTTTCGAAAGGCCACAAGGTAGTTTGCCGGGTAATCGAGCCAAACCAAGGGAGCACGTAAAGGCAATCACCATCGATTCTCCACATGAGCATGATTATGCCAATGCCGCCATGCGAGTAAATACGTGGAGGATGACATGTCCAAAGAAAATCTCATGAAAAAGGAGGTTGCAGAATCACAAGCCCAAGATAAGTACACCATGTCTACAATGTTTACATCTTCTTGTGTAATTTATTCTTTGGTCAAAATCATGTGTAGCTAAACTCCTAGTGTTTGAATGTAATGAACTCTAGAATGGATTTGTGATTAAGGTGTGTATGTTTTTAATAAAATCTTCATATTTTGTGTGATTCACTTATATTATGCTTCGTTCATTCGAATTGATATATGCGCAATATTGATTTGAAGTTTATTTTTCATCCGGGAAATCGAGAGATTCATGGTGAAATAGAACCTATATAAGTGAAAAGAGTTGCATGCAATCCTAGATATAGGGACGACATAAATCTTCCGGATTAGGGTCAAACCTAATATGGGAATTCATAAATCGTTATAATGCAATCTTGGGGGTTTTAACTAGAAAGAGATTTGAGTTAATCAACTTGAGATTAGGAGTTTTTCGCCTTGAGAAAGGGATTAACTTAAATCGGGAATTTCTACGGTCCACATAGCATGAGATTTTATTAAAAGAGGTTGGTTTTTGCTTAAGGGCTTATGGTTGAATCTTTTAACTTGTCAAATCACAAAAACATTCTAGAGGATTTACATTCAAACACACTTCTATCTCTTGATTTCTTATTCTACAAATTTTACTTCATTTTTACAATTTATAATTTGTTTTTCTTTTTCATCAAACAAAAACTCGAAAATTGTTAGATTAAATAACAAAAAGACGGCAATTATTAGTACTTACAATCCTCGTGGGAATGACACTCCTGTGACTAATAATCTATACTATAAAACGATAGGTGCACTTGCCTACGGTTTTAAAGGTAGCTTTTGAGCCATCAAGTTGCATGCAATCCTAGATATGGGACGACATAAATCTTCCGGATTAGGGTCAAACCTAATATGGGAATTCACAAATCGTTATAATCTTTTGTCTTGGGGGTTTTAACTAGAAAGAGATTTCAGTTAATCAACTTGAGATTAGAAGTTTTTCGCCTTGAGAAAGGGTTTAACTTAAATTGGGAATTTCTACGGTCCACAAGACATGAGATTTTATTAAAAGAGGTTGGTTTTTGCTTAAGGGCTTACGGTTGTATTTTTAACTTGTCAAATCACAAAAACATTCTAGAGGATTTACATTCAAACACATTTCTATCTCTTGATTTCTTATTTTACAAATCTTCCTTCATTTTTACAATTTATAATTTGTTTTCCTTTTTCATCAAACAAAAACTCGAAAATTGTTAGATTAAATAACAAAAAGACGGCAATTATTAGTACTTACAATCCTCGTGGGAATGACACTCGGTGACTCAATAATCTATACTACAAAAATGATAGGTGCACTTGCCTACGGTTTTCTAGAGTAGCTTTTGAGCCATCAAGTTTTTGGCACCGATTTGCCGGTGAATATTTGAGATTTCACGGTATTCGAGTTGTGTGTTGCTTAACGTTGATTAGGTATGAAGATGCCGTTGAAGGTCCCGCACCAAAACAACCCAATGGTCGCTCAACACCGATTCCACTATTGTAGTAAGGTCGTATTTTTCTTTTTTCCACCTCTTTTATATCATTCTAATTTCTTTGTTTTTTTTGAGTGTTTTGTGTGTGTTTGTCCATTTCTTTCTTTCACATTGAGGACAATGTGAATCTTAAAGTTGGAGGTGGGTACAATAACATTTTCGGAATGCTTTGTGTGTTTGTTTTCAAGAGATGTGATTTTTTTAACAAATTGAGTATTTGCTAGTCAATAACTCGCCCAATTATACCTATATTAACTTGTTAATTTGTGTTTTCAGTGTGAAGCAATTGATTGTCTAGGATAGATTGACGTGGATGCGGGCTAAATTTTGACGAGATTTCCAACACCATAAATATTTGATGTGTTAAGGCATATACGACGGTACTTAGTGCTATGAACTTCCGAGAACTCATGATTTAGTAGTGGTTAACTAGTTGTTAAACCAAGCTTGTGAATAAAAAAAAAAAAAAAAAAAGAGAAAAATGAAAAAAAAAGAAAAAGAAAAAGAAGAAGAAAAAAAAAAAAAACGGACCAATCGAGGTTATACTCCTCTATTTGTTGTTGCTTAGTAACTAGGAGCATTCATGAGCCCCATGTTTGTCTTTTACGTAAAACGGCGACACGAATATGAGTATGGGAAACCACCCTAGGAGTGTTTGAACAGTAAATTCAAAATATAAACCTAGTGGAAGCATGTCTCGAAAGGTCCCAAAAAAAAAAAAAAAAAAAAAAAAGAGAACAAAAAAAAGGAGAATGAATACTCCTTGACTTCTCATTCCAATAAAGTTCAAGAAGCTTGGTTATATGACTAGTAAGCTAACTACTATGATCCATTGAGTTCTTGTATTTTCATAGCATTATTGAATTGAAGTTGTTCATAACTATCAATATTTGTGGCGTGATGATTTCAAGTCTCAATAATGCCTACCTTGATATTACGGTCTTTCTTGACAATCGATCGCTTTGCAAAATAATTTTTTTCTTGAATGGTTAATTCGGGTTGAGAAGGCTAAGAACTTGATCGCTTGTGTTCAATGTGTTGAAAAAGAAAAAAAAAAAAAGAAAAAAATTTTGTGTTGTGATTTATTGAATCCCTCTTTTTGATATAATGTTTTGCTTGAGGACAAACAAAGTTCAAAGTTGGAGGTGGTTTGATAAGTGGTCTTTTTATGCACGTTTTATGTGTATATTTGAGTAGAATTCGAGTTATTTTATTGTTAGTTTTGTAAATTTTTGATTATACATAGTTCATATTACTCCGAGGTGCTTTTATTGATGTAGATTGACCATTCGGGGCTAATTTTGGTGAATTTCGGACCATGGATTCATGTCAAAACATACCGGGAGTTTAAGGATGCAAAACGCTCGAAATTCCAAGCCAAACGCGTCATTTCGGGGCCTTTTGGTCCAACACGGGCAGTGGGGTGTCGGGCAACACGGCCGTGTTCCGCCAGGAGCTAAAAGCTCGATTTTTTCGCACAAAAAGACTCTCCGACACGGCCAAGCCGTGTTCCCCAACACGGCCGTGTCCAGAACACGGCCTGGCCGTGTTGGGAAGCACGGCCATGTCGACGGAGTGCTCGCACAATTAAACAAAGACGGCCTGGCCGTGTCGGGCGACTGGGCGTGTCCGGACCTCTTTTGCAACTTTTCTTTGCGGAATTTGGGGAAAACTCACCAACCAACCCATTTGGCCACTTTTGTACACTTTTAACACCCTATTTTTTGAAACATGTCTCCATGTCCCCTCCTCATCACTTGAATACAAGAATTCACCAACCAACAAGGAAAATGGGGGTGATTGTTTAATAAGATAGAGTACTATCAATGTATTGGTTGCCTATAAAAGCCAAAGGTTGAAATTGGGAGATTCATTCATTAGATACTCGGAAATATTCATTGTATTCATTTCATTAAGTAGAATTTGGATCAAGGGGTCTTAGAGGAGAAAGCTTGGGGCAATATTGGAGAAGAAGGCTTGGAGCAACATCA
This sequence comes from Rehmannia glutinosa, assembly GCA_016081115.2. Taxonomy (NCBI): domain Eukaryota; kingdom Viridiplantae; phylum Streptophyta; class Magnoliopsida; order Lamiales; family Orobanchaceae; genus Rehmannia; species Rehmannia glutinosa. The sequence continues at coordinate 236,435 of JABTTQ020001267.1, forward strand.
TCAATCAAGAAAGAAGTCAATTGAGATTTTGAGAAAGATAAGTACACCATGTCTACAATACTTAAATCTTCTTGTGTAATTTATTCTTTGGTCAAAATCATGTGTAGCTAAACTCCTAATGTTTGAATGTAATGAACTCTAGAATGGATTTGTGATTAAGGTGTGTATGTTTTTAATAAAATCTTCATATTTTGTGTGATTCACTTATATTATGCTTCGTTCATTCGAATTGATATATGCGCAATATTGATTTGAAGTTTATTTTTCATCCGGGAAATCGAGAGATTCATGGTGAAATAGAACCTATATAAGTGAAAAGAGTTGCATGCAATCCTAGATATAGACGACATAAATCTTCTTCGGATTAGGGTCAAACCTAATATGGGAATTCACAAATCGTTATAATCTTTGTCTTGGGGGTTTTAACTAGAAAGAGATTTGATTAATCAACTTGAGATTAGAAGTTTTTCGCCTTGAGAAAGTGTTTAACTTAAATTGGGAATTTCTACGGTCCACAAGACATGAGATTTTATTAAAAGAGGTTGGTTTTTGCTTAAGGGCTTACGGTTGTATTTTTAACTTGTCAAATCACAAAAACATTCTAGAGGATTTACATTCAAACACATTTCTATCTCTTGATTTCTTATTTTACAAATCTTCCTTCATTTTTACAATTTATAATTTGTTTTCCTTTTTCATCAAACAAAAACTCGAAAATTGTTAGATTAAATAACAAAAAGACGGCAATTATTAGTACTTACAATCCTCGTGGGAATGACACTCTTACTCAATAATCTATACTACAAAAATGATAGGTGCACTTGCCTACGGTTTTCTAGAGTAGCTTTTGAGCCATCAACACCACAAGTTTATGTCGGAGGCCCATCTACATTGACACTTCCGACGTTACATGGTATGGACAACACTTCGCTTATTATGTGAATCAAAGAAACACCGTGGACGAGCCGATCACCCCCTTATCGGGGTATGCCATCATACGAGCAAGTCATTCTCGACTACTTGAGCCGATATTGGTATGGGATACCCTAACTTTGTTCAAACAGTTGTGCCAGCCCAATTAATGACACTTATAGTCCTCAATTTAACGTGTCTCCTATTCCATTTCAACATTATCGTGGAGATTCGAGTTCGACTACTTCTTCATCTAGTCGTCCGTCATTTAATTTGAATTATCGTATTGATGAAACCGATGACGAGACACAACAAGCAAACGAGCCTCTTCCTAGGAGAAAATATACGTAGAGACAGAGGTAGGAGACAACGCCGGGCGGCGTGGTTGTGGCACCGGGGTCATTTTTAGGTTATTATGATTATACTAGATATTTAAAAATATATTGCTTTGTGTGTATTATGACAAAATTTTAAAAACATATGTTATTAGTATAATATTATAATATATATAGTATTTTATAAATATTACAAATAACAAATATTTTATAATTATAACAAATAAATTTATAAATTATTTAATATTATATATCAAAATAATATAATTCTTCAACTCAAATGAATAACAATTCAAAAAATAACAAACTCAAATAATTTTTGAATTAATCAAATAATCATTAAATCATCATTAGTTAAATAATTATTAGATTTATCATTACCATATGATTGTTAAACTTGTCATTGTATTTAATCGATTTTCGCAGACAAAATCGGGACCCAATTAATTTTTAAAAAAACAAATCAAAATCATTAATAAAAACGGTGATGGTTAAAGAGATTTTAATTTTTTTAATTAAAAAATCGACTTAATAAAAACGGCATGGAGCAAAGACGATTTTAAGCTAAAATCGGCTACCACCTAGCCGTTTTTGATTAATATTTTAACACTTTTTTTTCAGTTTATTTGTGTAATTAAAAAAATGTAATAATCGATTAAAAAGCCTATTCGAACCATGATGATCAACATCCTAGTAAATTAAAGGGTGAGCGATAGAATTTAAGCTTCAATGCTCGTCTTTGATAAATTCCAACTTAATTATTTCTTTTTATACCTCAGTTCCGTCTTCATCGGACTAATTATGGGCCCCTAATCCCTGTCTCTAGGATATTAGAGGAATGTAAATTGCGAGATGTGCATTAACTAGATGATTTATTTTCGAGAAGAAGAAAAAAAAGAGTTGGCCGATTCAGTTGGTTAAATTTGATTAAATTGAAGCACAATGTTGATCCCCAATAGATATAATAGTTTTTTAATATAATGGCAGATAGTAGGAGATAAGACATACATATCCATATAGGATTGAAACCTGGGTCAATTATCCTAACAAAATAAGATTGTACCATTATAACACAAGATTGATCGTTCATAGTTTGATGCATGTATCCTTTGTGTATTTTGCTTTTTTCAAAGTTTTTTAATGTAACGTGTCCAAATTGATATTAACTCCTATCACCTTTGTAGATTATACACATGTAAATGTATTAAATGCCTTCATATTGTTTCCTATCCCCTAACGGTGCCCTAATTTTTCTTGATATTTTTGCCTTATTGTTTGCCTTTTCCCACCCCGTTATTATATTTATTATCTAGAAGACCTACATTAATCTTTCTCAAACTTTTAATGAAATTCTAAGTTTCAAAGATTGCACATTAATTGCTAGCTTAACCCCATACTACAAAATCTTTCATTTTGAATCAAAATTTAATAAATTGTTACCAAATTCAAGATATTTATCCTATACAAAATTAATAATTATCTATATCTTCCTTTGACTGAAAATTAAATTTAAAAAGTACCAGATTAATTGATAGGTACGAATCATAATATATATATGACCAAAGTTTCAAAGAATTGGTGGAAGAAAATAAGGCCAAGTTTTAAATAACAGGGAACCATTAATCTTGTTATAGAGAGTTGTCCATTTCCTTGTTAGATAGATGGTGGTGATGGTGGATCATAAATTCTAGCTGAGCCACCCCTTTACACTTCATAAATTCGAAATGACCCCCAATTTTAATTAAATTGGGTCACTATTTTTAATGATAATAATGAAAATCATGAGGCCTGAGTTATATACTTTCAACTACCCATCTCCCTCTTGACGAATTTGCAATATTATTTTATTTGTTGTTGCTTAATTTTTGTTTTTGGTCGGTTAACTTATTATGAATGTTTGTTAAGGTTTGGTATTGACTTTTATTTGTAACTCGATATATACTCGATAGGGATTTTTTTTTTTTGCTATAAGGCTTATAAATGAGATGATAACTAATTTGCAGGCCCATATTAGCCCGAGTCGAAAGAAATTAATTTTTGGAAAAATCCGTTTAGAGAAAAATTGTTGATGTTGTGATTCGCTCAACAACAAACAAATATGAAAATGATGACTGGGAAAATATAAGAAATGGATGTAAAGTGTCTTTTTATTGAATAACTGGGTTGAGGTGTTCGGTGGTCTCGACTTGCAAGGTGTTTGAACTTACAAGTTTATATAAGAGTTTTATCCTCTCATTTTCCTCATAAATGAATACTATTTATACTATTACATTTAATAGTCCAAAGCAATCATTACATCTATAATATTAGTGAGACACTTGTCTCTTTTCTTTGTTCATACATGATTTGCATTTGTCATGTGGTAGAAAGTGTTTGTTGACTTGTTCTATTGTGTTTTTTAAGGGTGGCAAAATTTGGGTCTGCACCGGAATTCTAGCTCGGTGATGATTGGCTTTGTGGGGGTATTTCGTTCCTGGGAGTGCCTTTGGTTGGGCTTCGACTTTGCTCATTAGCTCAAGAATGATGGTCTGGTTGGTCCACGTTAGTAGGTGTTGGGCTGCCACATAAAGATATTAAACATCATAAATTTGTCCAGTTCTATCGGGTATCATAAAAATATCTAGAGGACTTTGACTAGGTTTGTAGCTTTGTACATATTACATCAATTGGAAATAATAAAACAAACAAATGAATGTAGAAACATAGGTCATAAGCTTTGTTTATTATGTCTACAAAAAGCGTTTCTTTTGTTAGATTTTATGTAATTTTATACTAAATGTAAACGACGTCATTCTCTAGTACTTTCAAAATTAACTTTTGAAATGTAAACTAAAAAAGGTGCCCAAACATATTTTTATATATATATATTTAGTTAGGTTTATATAGACTAAAAAATATTAAAATGGGACTTGTTTGTAATGGATTTGTGAAAAAATGGCGTATTCTTTTATAAAAAAATGGCATATTCGTCAAGAATTTTTAGGCTGCGATTGGATATGAGCGAAATTTCATTTTCATTTCGCTGAAGAATTCTTTTTGACCAAATATGCGATTGTTTATGAAAATTTTCAGAAAATATATCATTCTCTCACTTTAACCTTTTCTCATTTTTTCTTTCATCAATCACATCTACACATTTTTTAATAAGAAACTAATCATTATTACACATTCTCCCACAAATTTCACTATTCACTCACTCACACATTTCTAGCCACCAATCACATCCAATCATTATTTTTACTATTTTTAAATAAATCAAACTTTCTTAATACATAATCATTCAAACTTCTAAATTTTTTTAAATACTTTCATCGTAATTTTTTTCACTATTCTCTAGCGAAAAGAAAATTTTCAAAATGAAAGATATACAATCGCAACCTTAGGATTTGAAATTTCTTGCGCACGTCTATTCAGATTTCACTCGATTTGTTAAACACATATTCTAAATTTGAATAACCATTAATATTTTGGAGAATATACTTTTAAAGTGTATTACTCTATAAATATATAATTAAAATAGAACAGGGCTAACAAAAATCAAATAAAAATAAAAATTGTTCCGTTATCTAACAAACATGAATTGTTAATTGTTTAAACACATGTCATTAATTCAAGGTAATGAAACCAGAAATGAAATAAAAAAAGAACAGGAAATTTAAGTCACTACCAACAATTACAATTAAATTACCTAAAAAAAAAAAACAATTACAATTAAACAGTTGGTCGTCTGAGTATGGGCCCTTTGCTCCGACCAATATCATGGTGCCATCTGTTACCCATTGGGGCCTGGCGGTTGTATCAGACACCTCCACCTTATGACCTTAATCTCCCACGTGGCAAGTCAAAGTGTTTGATATTTTATACCAAGTCACCTCCCAATTTTCATTTTCTGTAATTCTTTTCTATTTTCTATTTTATTTTCGAGGAATTACATTTTAGATTTTGCTGTTGACAGTATCTTTCGTTTGTTTTGTTATTAATTGGTGGAGAATGCACCTCACTCCACACTAGAGTCGACAAAATTGGCCCGATCCATCACCCGCATATAAATTTTGCAGGGCTTTATTTTTAGTGGCTGCAGAAAGAATTGGGTTTACTTTGGCACACCCAACACAAACAATGTGACAATCCCGAATATCCCAATCTAGGAAGACAGACACTTTATTGAGGATATCGTATTCGTATCGGATATGTATCCTATACAACGCTTTGTTCGATCTTCATGAATCTCCGTGGATCCATCTAAACATTAATATTGATAGAATTTATTCTAATGTTCATTTTTCCATCATATTTTGTGTGTCTATGTGAGTTATCACATTTCGATTTGAATACTTATGAAATTTTATTTTTTTATACTTGAACCATTGTTTTTTTAATTTTTCTTGAACTAGTATTTTCAATAATATAAAAATATATAATTTTATATGTATATATGTACCATACACGTATCCGTATCGATTCTTCATAGATCCCAATAAAAAATACACTTGATGGATTGGTGAGCCATAAGAAATGTGACCCAATGAAACATTTGGGCCAACCTATCCTCGACCGATTTTTTTCACTGGTTCGTTGAGCTAGAGACGACCTAGTTCGCCCGACCCATTTCCAGCTCTACCCTATACTTATGGATTTTTGAATTATTAACTCTTTATTACGTAGGGGCATAATATCAAAATCAAAATAAATTTCACAAACTTAATGTGTTTCGTATGAATGAGACATTTTTGGAATTTCGTAGATAAAATGGCATAGTTTATCAGCTATACCTAATTAGTAAATAATCTCAAATACATATCAATTAAGATATATGATCGATATATTAGCACTAAAAATAGGTATATACTAAAGAAGAATAATCTTTTAATTAATTTGCTATCGATATTATCAATACTTGCCACTAATTTCTAGGAGCATTTTAGAAATTAGTATTTAGCTTCACCGAATGAAATAAACAATTATGGTTGGAACAAGAAATTAACGTGCCAGTTTATTTTTAAAAATATAATATTAAAGTATATATAGGGTTTTGAAGGCGTGTCACGGCTGTGATTTTCATAGAGTTGTGTTCATGCCAAAAAGATGCACATATTAGAACCAATTGGAGAGATTAATTTGATATGATGAAGATACTTTTAATGGGGTTGTGATTGGTTATGACTATGAGTAAATTAAGAAGTTTGACATTTTGTGAATATTATTGATTATCCAATTGCATTTTTGAATCCGGTATATATACCTTATTTTGCGAATGAAAAAAAGTTGATTTTGAAGATTGTAAAATTTCCCAACATAGTTTATAACTCATGACCTTTTACAATTGATGTGATCAAAGCTCGAAGAATAGAAAACAGAACTTAGTACATATACTATAACAACATCAATAGTAAAATATGTAGTATCACTTATCTGTTTCAATCCCAAAATCAGTGCCCCCACAAAAACTATTTTTGAGCTATCAATAGGTTGGGTTGGGTTGGGCCGGGGCGCCCGGGCCTAGAGGGCTACGTTGTAAAACGGGGCTGGGTTGGAGACCAAAAAATTCTTCTATCCGTATTTCTTGTGGCATCAGTTCAACCTAACACGTGTAATTTTGGTTGGGTCTATCGGGTTTCGTGCATGGCCAATTAGAGGCGTCCTTCTTTCGGACCACAAAAAAATAAAGCATAACCTAAGCCTAGGGGTGGCCAGACCAATTTTGCCAGCTCTAACAAAAACGATCGCTTTCTTCCACATCCTCCATTGGAGAATGAGCAAGATATTCATTTCTTTTTTGTTTGTTTTTATGTTTTCTCCCTCTTAAGAGAGTAATGTTCTTCCCTTTTATGGAAGTAAATCTCTCATCTCTTTGTGAGTGGAGTTTTCTTATCCTATCTATTGTGGGAGTATTTTTACCGGATATGAAGATTATTTGGCTTTATTTGGACGAGTTGGATTTTTTTAATAGATATGCAGATTTAGGGAGAATACGGATTTTTGGTCGTTCGTTTCTCTATTAGTTGCGCAAATAGTCACTACATAGCCTCTTAAATCATTGAACCTTATCCACCTTTTTTTTTTGTTTTGAGTCTTCTTATCCATCTTTTTAAGTTCAAAGAATCAAATAAAACACTATTGCCTCCAACCATATAATGATGAAAGCATGGTTTTCAATTTTAGCCCACCCCAAAAAGTCATTTAATTATTTGAACCATACACATAACTCACAACCATAAATAAAGAACCAAGAATTGAATTTTATTTTACTTTTACATAAAAACACATACTAATGTGTGTGTGTGTGTGTGGAAGTAGCTATTGATGGTGGGAATTGATGCAAGAACGTGATGAAATGACCCACAATGCATGTGAGCTAGGGCTATACTCATTAGAAGGGACACCATAAAAAAATTGCATGAAAGTGACTATAATGCCATCAATCTTAATTTGATCCATTTTCTTTTTGGTATATATGATCACAAAATGTTTGAGATTTTGGACATGATACATTAGCATCTTGTCTGATATTTGCTTCTATCAATCGTTGCTATCATCATGTTTGTTGGCCCTTATAATATTTCTTTTTTTTATTGGTTGATTTTTTATTTTTATTTTATTTTAATTTATTTTGGGGGTTTGTGTGTGGTGTGTGTGACAAGATAGTGATAGTTGCAGGCATTATTATCTACAATATTTATATAATATTGCCCAAAAATAAATTATTTGTCTCACATGATAGTGTTCATATATACCAATATGTATGTTGATTATCCTTGAATTGTCTATAGAGCAAGGTTGCCCCCAGGGGGAAAGCTAGACTAAGCCCGAAATATTCAAAAATTTGAAAATTTTGGGGCTAAACCAATAAAAATAAATATTTAGTACTTAAAAATTAATATTTAAAAATAAAATATACCTATAAAAATTAAAATTTCAAAAATTTTGGGGGGCTAAAGCCCCCCCCAATCATAGGGGAGAATACACCCTGGTTGCCCCAAGGGCTAGTATTTTACTTCGTAATCTGTAAAATTGAGAAAAAGATATATACGATGATTACTTACAACGTAGTTGTCACTTTTACCTAATATTTTGCGACCACATTTTCCACAAGTTGTAGCTATTTGTAGCTATTAGCTACAATATTTTTTGACAATTCGTTGCCCAAATTATTTGTGACAATCTGTTGTCACAAAAACTGTTTTGTCCCGACATTTTTCACAAGTTATAGCTATTTGCTGTTTGCATAGCATAAACTTGATTTTTTTCTTTCCAAACTCATGATTTCATACAAATCATTATCAGTAATTTCATCAAGTACTTGTTTAAAATGTGATAAATTAGAGTCATTAGACATGTACACTACACATAATATTGTGCATAGAGATTGAGTTAGGAGAAAAATAATTCAAATTTCAAACAATTGAGCATAAAAATCGGCCTAATTAATGCATGAGAGAGTGGGTGATTTAGCTGAATTGCAAAAGCATGATTGACGGCTCGGACAGAGTCCACAGACTGAACAAACTGTTTTCAAGAATATTTTGAATATTTCATATTCTGGTCATCTTCTTGATCTGTAATATATATCATTGTCGCCGAAAGTTAAAAGCTGATTGAATTTAATTCTTGGATACATCAAATCTATATGATGTAATAATAATATTTCATTCTTTGACTCATATACACATTTATGTTATCAAATTGAAAAAATGATCTCCTTTATGATATATATCCAACAACTGAATCCAAACCACTTAGTTATAAATTTTCTAAATCATTATGACAATCAATAAACTAAAATCATTATGACAATCAATAAACTAATTAAACATATAATATATCGTATATATATCACTATAAGAAAACAATCAAATTCCAAATGAAATAATTTCAATGGAATAAAAAAGCTGTTGATTTTTAAAATTCCAATGGAAATTTAATACTACAAAGATACCATTGGAAAATTCCAACAATAACCAAAACCATTTGGTACTATTGGAATATTTTTTCCATTGGAATTTTGCATTGAAATTTTGTCATTCCAACGACCATTACACCAATTCTGTGATAGTTTTTTTCATTGGAATTTCTGTTGGAATCGATAATTCCAATAGAAATTGGCCAAATACTAATGAATTTTTCGTTAGAATTCCTTGTTTTCTTGTAATATATATATATATATTATATATTCTTTAATTCATCCATTAATTACAGAATAACATGCGAATAAATCAAAATTGAAATCCCATATATGCATGCATCTGAATATCTGATCATGTCCGTACGTACGTCCATCAAGTTATATCAAAAGAAGAGCTAGCACAAATTAAACAAAAAAAGAAATTATTTTATATATATAGCACCAAAGCAAACAAAACCCAAAGAATAAGCATATGTGACTTGACTTAACCCTGACTGGAGGATTTTGATCTTCCCTTTTTTGTGTCAGAAATCAGATCGAAGAATGAGATCATCTCTACTATCCAATGTTTTATAGCATCACTCATGCTCATGCATGCCCTAATAGACCATATATATACACATCAATCTACGAATAATTATGATGTACATATATATAGGATTTGGTTCAAATGCGTCATCATCTCTAGGTGAGACAGTGTGGACTTATTTTACCCATTGATCTTAAAAAATGAAGGAATGTGATTAATTCAGTTTTTTTAAATTATTTCCTAATTTTCGTTGATTTTAAGGGTAAGATTGTAATTTTGTAATTCAAATTAGTGGTCCCGAGGAGGATTTTATACTGAAATTGACAATGCCGGATTTTGTGGCGGAATTTAAAGAACTGTTTTCTTTCCAAATATTTTTATTTTACAAAGATAGTTAGGGTTCTTCTCGCATAATTAGACATCAAATAATGCATATTTAGTTATTTTTGCAAAGAAGCTTTTTACGGAAACAAGATATAAATGAATATAACGTCTTTGCATATATAGTTATACTACATCGCAATAGGTTCAATATAATGTATATTTAGTTATGAAAATGGAACTTTGCTTTTGGAAATTATATAAATGGGATGTTACATAATGTCTTCATATTTAGTTATTCCACAATACATATATAGTTTCTAGATAATACATATTTAGTTGATTTTGTTGCATAGTTTATGACGTTTTGCGAGAAAAATTCACTTTTGGTCCCATTAGACTTACCCCCGATGATTTTAGTCCCCATTAGACTCACTTTTAGTCCCAAATCGACATTTTTCACCAAAAATAGTCCCATAGGACTTAAACCGAAAATCCGTTAAAAATTTAAAGGGAATCGTTAGTATTGACAAAAATGGTCCCATAGGACACCAAAGTTAAATTTTTAACGATGAAAATGGTCTCATTGGACACCAAAGTTAAATTTTTAACCAAAAATGGTCTCATTATTCTTTTTTGGTTAAATTTAATATTATTGATGATAAAATTATTTTAAATTTTATATTTTGAGTAATTTATTCAAATTAATAATGTGAATGTCCAACTTGAAAACTAAAAAAATCTCTCATTCCTTCAAATATTTTTCTAAAACATATATATTTTTACAAAGTGTGTTTTATTTCGCTAAAACAACTTCTCTTACTTAAAATATTTAGAAAAACAAATAATTTTCCTAATTTTTTTTGGTTTAAACCACTTCTTGATTTTGCAAATACAAATAATTACAAAAATCACATTTACGTATTGGAAAATATATGTAGTTCAACTATCAATAAAAAAAAAACGTTTACGATATTAAATAATTTCATAATTTATAAGAATTATTCTTAAAAATTTTAGAAAAATACTATTAAAAATATTTTAGTAATGTTAACCTAGCTCACATTTTTTTCATTTTCAAATATTATATTTTTATTTTTATATTTTTAAATCAAACTTTACATTTCCTATAAAAACATTAAACTTTACATATATACATATACATGCAATGGGTTATATGAGACTAGTATCTGGGCAAGAACATAGATACTAAAAAAAAAAAAAAAAAACTTTACATATATACACATACATGAACTCGGTTATATATGCATGTAATTGATCTTTTTTTCGTATTACACATTCACAAAAAAAAATTAAAAGTTATTTTTCAGAAAATTTAAATTTTATAATTTGAGTTTTAAATTTTATCATTTATTTTTCTTTGTTAATTTTCTAATTAAAATACATGATACATATATTTCATTTTTTTGTATTACACATTCACGAAAAAAATTAATTGACATCTATTTTTAAAAATTATTTTCCAAAAATTTATTTTATACAAGTTGAATTATAAATTTTTCCATTTATTTTACTTTGTTAATTTTCTAATTAAAATAAATGATACATGTATTTCATATTTTTTTATATATTACATATTAACGAAAAAAATTAATTAACATCTATTTTTAAAAATTATTTTTCAGGAAATTTATATTATATAAGTTGAATTATAAATTTTATCATTTAATTTATTTGTTAATTTTTTAATTATAACAAATAAAAAAATAGTAACTTTAATGATAATATATATTTTTAAAATAGATATTAGTTATATTTAAATTTTAGAGAAAAATTCACTTTTGGTCCTACTAGATGAAAGCATCCGATGATTTGATCCTATTGTTCTCACTTTTAGTCCCAAATCGCAGGTTTGACTTTCAATTTGACAGGCTTGACGTTAATTTTTTTAACGGTGGGACCATTAGTGAAACAAGAAAAATCTTATGGGACTATTTTCAAGACATGGGACTAAAATCATCAGGGGGTAAATCTAATGGGACCAAAAATGAATTTTTCTCGACGCGTCTTGCATACTTGGATATATTGTACTACATATTAGTTTTTTACGTTTGCATAGATAGTTTTCGATAATACATATTTAGTTTTCGAGCTCACTTTGTTCATTATTTCTCGTAATATTGCACCGATTTTTCTTGTTTTTTTCTCGTAATTTTCATGAACTGTAATTTTTGAGTTCTTCACAGTTTTCTTTATTTGCGTTAATGGAGGAAAAAAGAGAGAGAGAGAGAGAGAGAGAGAGAGAGAGAGAGAGAGAGAGAGAGAGAGACGTGAGATTGGGGAAATTGGGAGATATACGAGAGAGAAAGATATTTGATTTCATTTTTGTAACTAACTTGTTATGTTATTTTACCCTACTACCCTTATATTGATTAAATTAATATTTTAATATATTTTCTATCCATTAAATCATACCCATTAATTAATAATGGGGGATGGTTGAGATTAGTCCATTGTGTCTCACCTAGAGACATTGTCTTACTTGATCCTCCCCCTACCCATATATATATATATATATATATATATATATATATATATATATATGGTGAGGTTACAATGAGACCATATATTATAATGAGACAATGTGGACTCATCTCAACCCTCCCTTATCTATAACAATGGCTAAGATAAATAGGGGGTTGGAATTACATTAAACATTTAATTAGGGCAAAATAAGGGTATAATTGTCGAAACAAACATGTGGGGGACCATCCAAATATGGAATCAGTTATTAGGAAAGAGAAAATCACGTGGGGAGAGAGAAAATCGCAAGAAAATCGTGCTGGAGAGAGAAAACCACGCATGTATTTCGCCACGCAAAGTATGTTGTACAATTATCATATATTTGTTGTATACTTAACACTATTTTCTTGTATATTTTACATAATTTACTACATATTAAAATGGTGAAATAAAAAAATGTTGGGACCGTGAATCAATGAATCATTTATAGAGAGAGAGAGAGAGAGAATCACGTTCATTAACATGTGAGGACCGTGGATTAAGTAAATCAGTTATAGAGAGAGAAAATCGCGCTCATTATTGTACTGTATATTTAACATATATTTACTGTATATTTAACAATATTATGTTGTATATTTAACATATTTGTACCGCATATTACTATTGTAAAAAAATAAACATGTGGGGACCGTGAATTAAGGAATGAATTAACAAGATTATTAAAGTGCACTAATAATTACGGTATGCCAAATGGCAATAATTAAAAATCAACAACTAATAGACACAAATCAATTAACTAAATTATTATACAAAGAAAGTAAGTCTAATTATACAATACAATCATTCTATGTATACGATGAAACTATGTCTAACTCGTACAACAAAATCAAACAACCTATACATTAAATAATGTCTAACTATACAATAATATCGACTACCTATACAATAAACTATGTATAACTATACAATAAAATCGGACTATGTATACGATGCGCTCCGACGCGATGTTCACTTTTTCGACCTCTTTTAGACATGATAAACAAAACACCATCCTGCACACAAAAACCAAAAATAAAGTATTAGAGCGAGAATATATAAAAACATATGGTAAAATTTAACTAAATAAGCATCAAAACACATATAAGTATACAAAAAAATCTCCTAATTTTTTTCAACAAATATAGTATACAACATACAACAAAACACATAAGTATACAACAACATAAATACATACATCAAAACTTAACTACTTATACAATAAAATACATATAAGTAAACATCGAATACATATAAGTATACGATAACCTACTAAAACATAAATATACATCAAACATATAAACCTATCTTCTTCACATAGAAAAATCCTAGAACCTCCACTAACAAAAGCTTAACCACAATCAGGAAAAAAATACATGAAAGCCACAAACTAAACCTAAGATAACGATTTCAACTCGCAATCGCATTCTCCCCTAAAAACACAACAACACGCAATAATAGAAAAATTAATATTCACTATTAGCGATGAATTATTAATCAAATTGTTAAATTTGACCAACACATTATTAATCAAATCTATTTTACTATAATCGACCAAAGATATCAATCAAATCATTCTTGAATCGGGCATTATACACGTGAAACACCGAAAATAGTTACAATAAATTTTAGTCATAATGGATAAAGAAATTAATTGTGAGCGAAGAGTGACGATCTAATCAAAACAAATAAAAAAACCCAAAAAGAAGTGCACACAAGACGCCTCTTCAATCTCCTTGATTTGATTTTCCGGAGCTTATCCCCAAAGCACATGAGCACAAGTAGGCAAAAAATGGCGTACTGAAAATCCGATTGAGCCGATGATGATAAACCAGGCACCAGGCCTCAATCTGTAAATCTGCGGAGTGAGAAGAAGATTTGGGGGATATTTACTGAAATTATGTAATTATACAATTACATAACTACCTTTACAGATTTAAAATAAATTAAAAAGGTCTATTAATTTGGGTAAATCTCAACCATCTAAAATTACAGAGTTGTGGACAGGATTAGTCCACACTGTCTCACTCTAATTATATGATCTCATTTGATTCAATCCCTATATATATATATATATACACACTAGATAGTATACTATATCTATATCTCTAGCTATAGCAATGTCTTGGGCTAGCTATAAGCAACTAAACAATAAGTCAATAACATCAAGCTATGTGTTTGAATTATAAGACGCTTCTCTAAATTCACGATTTGATTACAACTAACATCGTGTTTGTTTAATTTAGAATGAACTTTTTGAGTAAAACTTCTCTAAATTCACCATTTCACTATAAATATCGTGTTTAATTTAGAATGAACTTGTTGATTAAAACACTTCTAGATCTATGTGTCGTGTAACAAATCGTGTATTATTTATATTTTGATCGATTATAAATTGGTGGTTAATTTAGAATGAACTTTTTATGTAAGGCGCTTCTCCAAATTCTCTAATCAAATCGTGTTTTTGTATCGTATCAAGAATTGTCACATCTATGTGTAACAATTGGTCCATTTAGAATTTTTATTTTTTGATTTGAAAAATGAAAATCTAATGCTACACCAGTATATATATCTTCAAGTAAATATATAATAGTGTCCTATAAAACGAACACATTACTTTCCCTTCCTCAAATTTAATGAAAAACCATTGTACTTTGACCATTCATTGGGAAGAATAAAGTAATTTATAACTCTCATAGGACAAATACGTTCAAGACCAACACATATCACAAAGTTGAGATGGCCGAGTTGGTCTAAGGCGCCAGATTAAGGTTCTGGTCCGAAAGGGCGTGGGTTCAAATCCCACTCTCAACAATTATTTTTGTTTTCTTTCTAAATTTTCGATTTTTCCTTTTTCTGCTGCGTCTTGAATTAATTTTCCACCTTCAAACTTTAGTGTGATCAGACTCCAACATTAATAATATTATGAATTTTTATCAGAGTGTTATATTACTTATTTGAATTTGAGACTCCATTTATAGTCATTTTATCAATTATTCAATAGTTGGAATCATAATTTTCCAAATAAAAGAACACACACGATACAGACAAAGAGCAAGAGAGTCGTGTTGAGACTCGAGATAGACGTGCTAGAATTAAAATATAAGCTCCATTTTGATAGGACATCGGTGTCGCTTGCGTCTTCATTTTGAGTTCTAAGAACAAAGGAATTTGTATAATTAAGAATTGGGATAGTTTACAAAATAAATCTATCCATGAAATTTAACTTTTTTGAAAAAAATCCGGC
The DNA here is from genome assembly GCA_016081115.2 of Rehmannia glutinosa. Taxonomy (NCBI): domain Eukaryota; kingdom Viridiplantae; phylum Streptophyta; class Magnoliopsida; order Lamiales; family Orobanchaceae; genus Rehmannia; species Rehmannia glutinosa. The sequence continues at coordinate 252,202 of JABTTQ020001267.1, forward strand.
TCTTTCATTGCAGAGACTCAAACCCTGCCCTTCAATCAAGAAGTAATCTTTGTGCGCCACTGGCTAACCTTGATAGTTATTCATAAAATTTAACTTAATTACAAAAATTCTAAATTATCATTCAAAATTACAATTACCACCTTAAAAGTGTTGCATATCATGAGTTTTGTATTAACCTAATAAATACCTAATAAATACCCTAGTACTGTAGTACATGATAAAAGAGCGAAAAAAGAATTAAGGAGACATCTGTAATTTTGAAAGATAACTAGATTCTATTAATTAGGCTAAAACCTCATGGATAGTTTTTATAAAAACAATAATTTTTAGGATAATTACAAAAATACCCTAAAGTTTGACCTAATTACAAAAATCCCCACTAAATTTCAAAATTACAAAAATACTCATGAGGTTTGATTCGATGTTTAAATTAAAGGGTAAACTATAATATTTTTTTATAAATATGAGGGAAGATTTTGATATGATTTTACTTATAAAGGGGTATATGTCAAACAAAATAAAAGTTCAAGGGTAATTTTGTAATTTTAAAATTTAGCTATTTTTTCTTTTAGTTAGGTCAAAACCTCAATGGTACTTTTTGTAATTAACCCTTAAGAATTTGCCTAATTTATGTTGATTTCTGTGGAAGCATTACAGAATGAAACGAAGTATTTCCAAACATACACCACCCCAAACCACGAGCTTGTAGCTCAAGTGGTATCGCTCACCCTTTGTAAGGATGTTGAACAGGATTCAAACCTTATATCTTTAAGTTTCTTTGAAATTTCTCTCCTTCCCTTCAACGACTACTCCCAAATTAAAAAAAAAAAAAAACGTATACCACCCGAAAAAAAAAAAATGTTTCCCACAATCCATTGCAGAAACATGTGGAAAGCATTCTTGGATACTTCCACAGAATTGCTCCATTGCAATTTGCAAGTTAGGCAAGCTTGCTTTCCTACCATACAACTCACTATTTTCATTCGTCCCATAAAATACACACTAATTTGTTCTGAAATTAGATATATAATGGATCAGTATTTAAGAGAGGCCAAACATAATTCAAGGATCAAGCTTAGCATCAGGAGCTTTACACAATTTAAATCCATTTTCTGAAAATGATAGATTGATGCAATACAAAATATGTGTATCATAAATTTCCACTAAATTCACCAGGCTATGTAAAATAGAAATTTTTATCCACCGTGTAACGTTGAGATGAAAACTACGACATCCTTCTCTTCAAGAACTGTCTCAAGCTGCCCACTTAGTTCCCAGTCGCAATCGTTTATGAGGACGAGAACTCCCGGTCTCCTGTATGACATGAAACCGAAGTATAACCATTTCATCCATTTTCTTGAATTGGGTGAGCACCAAATTCACATGCGGTAGAATGAGAGGGCGAGGGGAGAAGAAATAAAATTGGTGACCCTAATAAGTTAATCTCTCAAGACTGGGGAAAAACCCAACTAGTACTTTTTTTTTTTTGGATAATTACAAAACCCAGTTTTGGGCTAATTACAAAAAAATTCAGAGGTTTTTGAAAATTGCAAAACACACCTTGAAGTTTGAAGTTTGATTCTATCTTACATGTTCTCCTTCATAAGCAAAAAAAAACATTTTAAACTCCCCTAATATTTATAGAAAAATTACAGTTACCCCCTCAAATTTAAGACATAATCAAACATGAGGGGCTTTTTGGAATTTTGAAACATTCTAGGTATTTTTGTAATTAGTCCAAACCTCAAGTTTTTTTTGTAATTATCCCTTTTTTTCCCCAAACTGCTGCACTAAAGGATAAGAAATTAGCATGGAAGGCTGGAAGCAATTAAGTACATTGGATAACAACATTGACAGACTGAAAAATAACTTAAAGATAGTGATGTCTATGGGAGTAAGTTTAGTTTGATGAAAAGAAATCATAATCTTGCATATTTCACATCTTATCCAGGATAATGTCAAACCCGAAGAAACTAGGACAATATATCAATTGGGGAAAGGTAAAACGTATTAGCATTAATTTACTATAGGGTATCATTTTATGTGGTAAGATCATTAAATCCACACCGCAAAAAAATTATCGAAGGTTAGCACAAGGTGTGCTGAATCACTTTGCCACAATAGAAACCATCCCTAAGAGTATAAAAAAGCATTGTCATGTTAAAATCAGTGAATATGAAAGCCGTAACATTCCAAAAAGGCAGCTTTGACTTAAAACTACAGTTTAACCAATTAAATTACTTACACAGTATCTCCTTTCATAAACATTTCAGGTCTTTCCTTTATCAAATTGGTGCGGACCCATGAGAGCAAGTGTTTCATGGTTAACAGCTGAAATCCAAATAAAGTATACAAATTTCAGTTAAACATTCCGAGGAGGAAATTTCTAGTTCCTTTTTTTTAAAAAAATAATAGTCACCAAGACGAGACTCACTTTCATTCCTTCAGCTTGTGTGTCAACATTCACCTGGTGGATCTTCACAGAATTACATAGAAGTTCTAGTCCGCCCCTGGTATTCAGAAAGCACATATCTTAAAATGTAGCATGTAAGAAAAAGAGGCTCGAAGAAGCAGCCAATTATGAATTTGAAGTATTGAGGTATCACCAGGCGAGACAGTAGATGTTTTCTTAGCTTCGGAAACACTATCAATGTAAAAATAATAACATGCTTGGATCATCTTTCCAAGTGTACTGTATAATTCTTAAACACAAACAAGGACAAAGTCTTTAATTTCTTAACTGTGTCAAACATGCATGAATTACTATCCAAAATGGAGGTTCAGCATGAGCAATAATAGTTTCGGCTACCAACTTCCGCATGCCTTCATATCCATTTGTTATAGCCAGTAAACACGAGTGAACTGATCTCCTTCATTCGCCAGCATATTGACACTCCAATCCAAGAGCACTAAGGGTGTGTGAGTGCTTAAAGACTATAAGAGATACAATAGGGCATAACTCAAGAAACAACAACTCTTTTAATTCTTCAGTCTAACTACATAAAAACAGATTGAATGATGTAAGGTGGATCGCCCAAGACAAAGCTGCTTTTGAGAATGGATCTTTACTGGTAAAGTTGAATAAGAATTGGCTTCTGCCATGGCTACCCATTGAGTATTTTTTTTTTCTCATCATCAGCTATTCTTGTGTTTCTGTGAGATAATATATAACAGTGAGTACCGCCATGAGCCGAGGAGGTTCAGTCAATCAAGATTTTCCTTCAATGACATATATCAAAAGTGTTCTGTTTTTCATCTTTCCCCTGTAAATTTCTGCATTTTCTTATTGTTTCTAAAGAAACTACCTAAAGAAGTGTCTGAGCTAGAGTTCGATAAACCTTTACAGAAAAATATTAAGGATCTCGGAAACATTCACAAGCTAGCAGATACCATTTAAGGATCACCCTCCAATAATCTCACGACTGCTCAAACATTCAATTTCTCATATTTAATATTATTATGCAATGATATATCTAGTAACAGACTAGATCAACTTACAATGTAAAATATATTTGGTACAAAGGTAATTTTAGAGCAATACCACAAACTTGAAGACTACAGAAACCCAACAAGGACACAATCTCTAGGAATAAGCTTGCTCTTTTCCCGCTCATAACAAAAGAAAAACTAGGATCCGCCATTAGAGATTAAGAGGTATCATAATAACACTTTTACACCAGAAAACACTGAAAAAAAAAAAAAAAAAAACACATAATTCATGTGTCTATCAGTCACTGTAAGATTCTCTACAATAACGAGGAAACAAAACCACTTATGCTCATAATTTTCTGCAATAAAAGTCATATTCATGCACGCCATTGATATAATCGTTGAGATTTATTTAAAATCCTAAAGAAGGGAAAAATTACCCGAATTCGAGAGTGAGCTGCATAATTTACAGAATTTGCGTTAGACGAAGACCACTTAGAGCGTCCGAAAGAGATAAACGTCGTCCTTTCCAAATAATAGCTGTTGCGATGCTGCTCAAGGCGTAGTAGCGTCGTAGCAAAGCTGAATATCGGGGAACCAGAGTTTAGGTTTGGGTTAGGTTTTGGATCATCCCGACCGGGTGAAACGAGGTCGGGTAGAGATGAATTTTGAGAGTGTGATTGGATGTGAGATGAAAAAGTAATGATAAAAGTTGATTTGATGTGAAAATAATAAAATAATTATTGAATGTGATTGGTAGTTAGAAATGTGTGAGGGAATGAATATGAAATTTGTGGGATAATGTGTAATAATGATTAGTTTTTGTGAAAAAATGTGTAGATGTGATTGGTGAAAGAAAAAGTGAGAAAAAGTGAAAGTGAGAGAATAGTATATTTTACGAAAATTTTCATAAACAATCGCATGTTTGGTAAAAAAAAACTCTCCGGTGAACGAAAATGGATTTTCGCTCACATCCAATCGCGAGAAATATCTAAAAACTCCTCTAACCCAACTTTAAACATTACACCAAATTGGTGTAATACGAATATTCCTCTTTGCCTCCAATTTCTTCTACTTCAAACTTTTAATTTCTATGATCCTATATTTGATATATAATTCATTTGTAACATGGTTTTAGTTATTTAAATTTTGTATATAGTTATTATTTTAGATAATTATAATAACTAACAATAGTTAATATTTATCAATAAATTATTTTAAACTAAACTTAAAATTTTCAATAAGCTACAATAATTAATAAACAAAATTACAATTTAATTAAAAAAACATCAAAGCCTATCATAAAATATTTGTCTTTAAATATTTGTTTTGTCTATCATAAAATACGTGTGGGACGAATATACTAATTTAGAATTAGTAATATATTAATCTTCTTTTATTTTTAAATATTTGCTCTAGATTTGTCGTTTTTATTGTCTAGTGTGCAATTTAGTATTTTTATTTATTTTGATATTAGTTGTAATATTTTATTTTTGCAATATAATTAATTAATATAATATTAGTTAAATATAAGTTTTTATTTAGTTACATTAATAGTAATAAAATATAAACAAAAGAAATAATTGCATAAACAAATAAATTTGTTATTCCAAAATGAAAAGAAAATATTAAAATACTCATTTGGTGTAAGATTTAGTGTAGTGGGTTGAAGATGATTTTTGAAAAATTACACCAAAACACCAAACTTGGTGTCACCAAATTTGGTGTCATGGGTTGGAGATGCTTTCTTGGGAGCCGTTATTTGCACCCCTATTTCTTATAAAAACACCACATCCCCTATTTTCATAAAATTAAAATGACTTAAAATGACTATTATGCCCCTATTGTCAAAAAAATTCTAAATACACCCATTTTTTTTTTTTTTTGAGAAGGTAAATACACCCAATTTTAAAATAGGGCATGATCGTACATTGATGATTTGGGGTGCAAATAGTGGCTCCCTTAATTTATAGATTAATATTTTATTAAGCTATACTCGATTAAACATGAAAAACTCGTGAACTATCGATGTATTCGATAAATTATGCTCTAGCTCGACTCGGTTGGACTACAATCCTATCGAGATAGTATATTTGAGTATGAATAATTGATAAATACTTTCATTTATTTTCTCTTATATATTTTGAACTGTCATGTAGCATGTACGTATTTTTTAGGTGAAAGGTTCGGTACACATATTATATTTAGTTTTATAATACTTGATGAATGATACTTTATTCGATTAATATTTATAATAGGGATTTTTTAAAAAAAAAAAAAACTAAGGTTCGAACTATTACAAAAAATCTAGATGTTCCTGGAGATTTGATTATGTCTTCATTCTTCTCCTTTCATAAGCAATAAACATTCTAGAAATATTACAATTACCGTATTAAATTTAAGACAAACTCAAGCAAAAGGGAGTTTTTATAATTTTGAAACATCTCTCTTTTCTTTTTCTTTTTTGTTGTAATTAACCCAAACCTCATGAGGTCTTTTGTAATTCCCCTTTATAATATTCAAATATAAACGTGTGCTATAATTTGATCAACCACGCTATAGTGTTTTTCACAACAACAACAACAAAAAAAAAAAAAAAACTCTGTCAAAGCTGATCAAAAACATTATCGAATATTACAAATGAACTTATGAAGGGCTAAAGAATAGCCAAAAGATATTCAGGTTGTGAAAAAATGTGTAGCAGAGAACACAAATTTAAGTAAGAATATAAATTTAGTTGCATCATCTCACCACTATAAATCAATATCATGGAGATATTTGCAGTAGCTTAGCTCTTACCTACAATATCATCATCCTTTATCAAAAATATTTCCTAAACACTATAAAGAAAAAATGACAAAAAATCAACACGAAATTCTTCGTGTACTCAATCTGTACTACTGTGATCAGAAGGAATTTGACCAAAAATATCGGGGCACGATTCCCAGTTGCCCTGTTCCCTAGCTTCCCAATATCCACCGATATAACGATACGTATCAGATCCTTCGTCTTTGGCAAACCATCGTGGCTTCCAGCCTCTCTCTTGCATCGTCCTAGCCTGGTTTACATCGAATTCGTTAGTAATTATATTTATACCAAGGCCAGTATATGATAAGATTTCACTCAAAGAATAGGGATAATAAAAAAACTGAGGTTTGGGGTAATTACAAAATAACCCAGGGAAGTTTCAAAATTACAAAACCCCCCTTTGAGGTCTGATTCCGTTTTACATTTTGCCCCAACCGTTAGTTGACGTCGTCAAATATGTCACAATTACATCTCCAAACATTTAGTTCAGCTAATGGTTGCGGTAAAAATGTAAGAAGGAATCAAACCTCAAAGAGTTTTTGTGATTTTGAAGCTTCTTTTGTGTCATGGTTCAGAAAACTGAACTAAAATCATATTCGAAAAATATAGAAAAGTTTTAAGTACTGTTCCCCTTCTTTTTTTTTTTTTTGGTATTTAACATACATATAAGAAATAAAAACAGGACAACACTATTCCTACAGAAAATGCACTTGTTAGTATTAGTTTGTATTCATGATAACCGAAGCAGACTCAATTTTGCTTTTGCAGAACCCTCCTAGTCAGAACAGATCAAAGGCATGGTGGAACATTACCACACATCCACGAACACACATAAGGATAATATTTCTAAGCAAATCTTGAACAGATGATGCAAATATTAGGTCTCAAGAAATCTAATGAGTTAACTCGTTCTTAAACGGTTAAACCCTTAAAATTCATGCATATGCGTGTAATTTTCAAGTCGATAAGTAAGCACGAAACTAAACAAGATCAAACTAGTTACCTGCCGTTGCCTCTGCTCTAGCCGCAATTTTTCAGCATTTGCCTTCTCATACTCCCCATTTTCCAAGCATCTTTGATCAGGTCTCAGCCTCGAATCCGTTGGGGGTAATTTGTCCTGCACAAGGTAGTAATAGGTCCATTTCGTTTATATGGTCTGATGACCCAGAGCATAAGAAAACACTCAAATACTTCCCCAAATACATTTTTATCCCATTTTCGCAAAGCTGGCATTTGAAGACCAGAAGATTTCAGACTAAATAACACATGCCCAAGTTAAACGTCTCATTTAGTAGAAACAGTTAGATGATAAAATTTAAGAGTAAGTCTCTTATGAGACAGTGCCATGAACTTAAGTCCATGAGTCAGGGCCCTAGAATATGAAATATGAATTCAAAAAGCAATTAAAATTAAACACGAAATGTGAATCATGAAACATGAAATATAATTATGCAAAAATTAAAAATTGAACATGAAATATTATTAACCTATAAATTCGAAAAAAAAATTAAAATAAAAGAAAGAATTTTTTTTTAAAATTATACATGAAATATTATTAACCCTAATTGAAATTAATTAACCCTAAAATACTAAAAACTAAAAATGAAACCTAGAAAAAAAAAACTGAAAAACTTTGCATGTTTTTTAAGTATTATGTTGTCTCACTGTGGTCTCATACAAGTTTTTGTCAAAATCTACGGTTATAACATGTATATAAAATCACGCCAAACACTCAAATTCTCATGTGTAAAACTACATCATTTGGATTCCAAACGTTAAAGAGCCTTATGATATATCAACTCCATAGATAGATTTCCCAATAACATGGTTGAAATAATGTATGGGCAGATACACTTCAAAAACAGGGGTAAAGAAGATGACAAACGCTCATGCACGTGAACATATTGAATATAACTTCACTAAAAAATCACCTTCAGTCCTGGCATAAACTCATTCAATGTGATGGCAAATCGTGATAAATTATAACGCGTTGGGAACTCCGAAGGCTTGCTACGTTTCCAGAGAAAATGAGCTTCTGACGTAGACTCGTGCCCTTTTCCTTTGGAAGAGCAATCTCCATTGACATAATGCATGCTCGTCCCATTTTCCAAACAAGGTTGCTACTGTCTTTCCGCTCTTGTCTTGGACAATTCCCTGCACCTGCAATGTCAAAACTGTGTTATTAGCAAAGCCCTTGACAATATTACTCCAGAAGCACACTTGAAAAGAAATCATCGCCATGACTAAATGTTTTAAGTTAATCAAAAATAAATTATCACGGAAAGCAATTAGAAAAGTTGTCCCAGAAGCATATTTAAAGCCTCCTGGAAGTGGCAGTTTCGTTCAGTAATTTTTTGTATATGTCGAAAGAAGGGAACATTGAGGTACAGCATACTGTGCCATGTCAGTTGAAGGTTTCTTTGGTATAATTTGTCATAATATAACTGAGATTGGTCATTTCGGCAAAGGATGATTCTTATGTTATTCATATTTGATCACATTAGACAACTATATAACTTCCTACCCTAGCTCTGGGGAGTCCTTGTTCTCCCTTCTCCTAGACCCATCGAGAGAAGTAAGTTACACTTGCATGCCCTCCTTATAGCTTCCCCGATTTGTTGCTCTCTTGGTTTTGTCTAAAGATGTATGTCCACACTCGATTATTGTTCAATTATTATAGGAATGCGCGTCCAGCAAAGATATGCAGAAATTCTATTAGGAATGGTTGCTTTACTCAGTTTCCAATTGCATTATGATTGCATTGGGACAAATACAGTGAGATAATTTAATTTTGTCAAGACATAAATAAGCCTAAGATAACTGGGTTGTTGATTCAAGGACTTTGAGTCCTACTGGAGCTATAAAGCAAGAAAATGCTCCCTCAATCCATAAACCGTAAAAAACTTTTCCGGATGCTTAAAAGAGAAAAGATCAGTGAATAGTGTAAATTTGAACTTCTCAATGTTATTAGCATGAGAAATAGCATAACATTCCGTGTCGTAGAAATTTACTATTGAAGATTTGGGACCAAAAGTTATCACCAAACATTCCTCAAAAAAATCAAAACCCGTCTACTTTATATAGGTATAACAGATACTGTAGGACAAGGAGATCACCTGATGAGGATTTCTGTCTAAGATAGACTGCTCCTTGAATTTCAGCTTACAAGAGTATTCACCATTTCCTTGTATCCGCATTGTACCATAGTGGTCGCAATATAGTTTCCCCAGAATGAGATTGTATATAGATGTTGTTACCTGCCATAACAAGGAATAAGTTACTTCACAAAATCAAACAAATAAAAAAAATTCCAGTCATTTGTGACGATACCTTACTCCATTGGTAGACTTCTCCATCATCAAACTCAACAGTTAGAAGACCAACTGGATCAAGCTGAATGGACCGACCCCAAAATTTGCTTTTCAGATTGCTATCACCATAAAACCTCCAGCCTGTACCCTCGCAATGGCATGCTACAATCATGGGGTGATGACTCACCTGATACAAAGAAAAACAGCCTTGACCAATTGATTTATTTATAGAAAATACATAGAAAAAATATATATTTATGTTTGAGTGGCCCAGTCTTTGTTAAATCAGGATAAAGTTAAGGCTAATAAACACCAACTTTACCACTCATATAAGCAAAAATGTATAATTCAGGCATTTGATGGATAGACCTCCGTATGTGATTTGCAACCACAGTTGTGACTGTCCATGTACTGTTAAGTAATGCAGAAATTTAAACGGTAATTATTCTGCCTCCACTCTTGTGGATGATGACAGTTACACTTATCTATGAGATAAAAACTAAGCCATAGTGACATATCTGAATACTTAAAATATATTGTTGAAATGGTTGAAATGAATAACTTAAAAGAAAATAATCCTTTGTCAAAAAAAATCGTATTTTTATTCCCATCTGATATTCATAACTCAAGTTATTTTAAGTACATATCTAAATACTTAAAATATAATGTTGAAATGGTATACAGAAATTGAAATATGTAACTTAAAAGAAAATAATCCTTGTAAAAAAAAAAAAAAAATCGTTATTTTGTTCCCATTTGATATTCATAACTCAAGTTACTTTATAGTCACAAAGTTATAAAGAATTTACAGGATTGTAGTCAGTCAAAAATCTCTTTTTTCTTAATGATAAATGGGCTTGGTTTGGAGACCATTTATCATGGTATCATAGCACCTGGGTAGGGTTTGGAGGCGATGTTGGGAATTGGACCCCCGCCCATTTGCATTGGCACGCTCGGCGTGAGTGCGGGTGTTAGAATTTGTGTTGTCCCACATTGCCAATTTGTTGGGCTGTTATTGTGTATAAATGATTAAATGTGGGTTGGGCACCCTCTCTCCTTGAGCTAGCTTTTGGGGATGAGTTTGCCCAGGCCCATTTATCTCTTAAACTTGCCTAGGGCACTAACATAGCAACCATATTTGTGAGACATGATTAAAAAACACAATAAGTTTGCTCCAGGCAATAAACTGATACCTTCTCCGAGAAAAACCGAAGGCCTTTATCTGGATAATCAGCTTCATAAGTCTCCCCTAACAATGGATTGAAAGGTTTGCAATTTCTTCCATCTGTAGAAGCATATCCAGATACTGCAAATGCAGCTACATTTAGAATCCTCATAAGGCTGTTACCCTATAAAGAATATATTAAATCACAAGTCAGATGCTAAATGGCGACAAACTGGAAGCATCATGTATGAAAGAGCATTCTCCATCATTTATGCAGATTATAAAATTGACTACAACCAAATCATCACATGTTCATTGAATATCAATTCCAGAAGATCTATCAACAAAAAGACTTAACAAGAGAGGAAATCCATTGAAATGCTAATATAAATAATTAAAAAAAAACAAATTCTGAGTCCACATAATAAAAACATTGGTCCTGAGCATTAGGAGATGGAAGGAAAGATACAAACAAAATCAATTATGAGAAACTAAACAAGAATGCAACATGTGATGGCAAAACTTGACGGTGAACAGATAAGATGGGACTACTGTCTGTCTTCTGCCATCAAACATATTTCCTGTTTTTCTAACCGAGTTTTTTTGGCTAAAGTAACAAACAAAGTCCCTTTATTTATTTTTAATTATCTGATGTTGATTAGAGAGCTGGTGGGGGAAATCAATTAGGAGTCTGCTGATGTCGAATGCACGTCCTGAGCATGCAAATACACATATAATTTTGGTGACATGTAGGTGAACCAAATTCAATTCCCACTTCCTCAAAGCTATAAAAACCAATTGAATTTAATCATCATAAAGCAAACCATTTAGAAAAACTTCGTCTATTCTGTTTAACTATTCTGGGAAATATCAAAGATAAAAATTCCCCAATGGAATTGCAGCTAATGCATCAGTCAATGTGAGTGCCACCAGAAATTGAACTAATATTCCTAGCATAAACCTACCTTCTTTCCCCATTCATAGGCCCGATCAATCAGATATGAATATTCCACATCTTCGAAACATTTCTGCAGAGAAGAGAGAGGCTCATTGAAGTAAACCGGGAGACATACTTTCGTAAGATCCTTCCCAATGTTGTCTTTAATCATTGACCACAAACTCACTCCTTTCTCTTTCTCAGCAGGGTCTGGCAATTTTTTCCGACGCTTCACGTAAGGAAAGTTTGTTCCAGCAGATTTAATGGCAGGATCGATACCCTCTTCATTTTCAAAAGCATAATGTTCATTATCATCAGATGATAATGATATCCTAAAGTCGGACCCGTTACTTTTAAAAGAGCTAGAAGAAAGAAAGTCCCTGGTGTCAAAGAAAGTATTGTCTTCTTCATCTGTATCTTCATCTGCCGCATCTACTCTTTCATTTTCATCTTCAGACTCACTGGCACTTTCTGGTAGAAGTATATAAAGGGTAATGAGATTTGGCTGAATATATTTTAAACAACTAAAATAAACATGAACGAACTGAAAACTGTAAATGTCAGATAATATCTTTACATATCCATGTTTAACAAATGATATAAATAGAAGTTATACAACCAAATCGTTCTTTATTTTAAGCAAGAAAAAGGTTTGCAACATTTGACAGTCATTATCTTACTAGTTTATATAACAAACCAAAAAAAACTGCAACGGAAAACTGGACAACTTAAATACAAGAACATTGACTTAGTCTACACTAAACAGTTTAGACATGAGAAATCATAATGTGGTTTTTAAAATGAGTAGAACAAGTTGGTAGTGTACCACTATACTTATCTTGCCTTGATCCAGAGGATGCTTCAACTTCTTTTAACTGCCTCTGGCTCTCATCAACAACTGTATTCTCCAAATCCACTTTTTCTGTCTACACAATATAGCTACCATTTTTTAGCTGAACAAGTAAGGAGAACCAAAACTAGTTTTTTAAATGAAAAAAAAAAAAAATCAGGACACCATGTTCTATTTCTCAGCAAGGGCTCAAGGCATGCTTTTGAATTCTCAATTTAATACACAGGATTAGAAGTATCATTTAAAAAAAAAAATCAGGACACCATGTTCTATTTCTCAGCAAGGGCTCAAGGCATGCTTTTGAATTCTCAATTTAATACACAGGATTAGAAGTATCAAATGAGTTGCTAATAGATAAAATAATACTGTACATTTGAAATTCTTAAATTATCAAATCTTGGAAGGATATATGCCATCACAAAGGGAAAGATTTAACTAAAAGCTGTAATTCATAATGAAGAAGCAAAAGACAAGATATTTATGGACTAGTTTGCAAGGACAAGCCAAAAAGAATTTACAGGCATGAACCGTTCACACAATAACATAAAAGATGAAGGTAAAAACTACAACAGATAAGGATTAGGTCTTCCCACGCTCTTCCGTTAAGCATGGGAGTTTAAAAGTATCCTGGATGGATTTGATACTATTCAAAACAGCACCTCATAAATTCAAAGAAAATGAAAATCCATTGAAGTGGATAATTCTATACTATTTTCCTTGCAGGCTGCAGATACTTAAAAAATTTAATATAAGGAGCAATGCGGATAGACTTATAATTTCTTAGTAATTTGATAATACAATCAAACTCCCATGTTCAACAGATCAGCAAAAATATTCTAATTCCACAAATATAGCCAAGTGGAGGTTTAGATTCCATGTTTGTTAGTATAAACTTCTAAGAGTAGAAAAATCTTTGTTCTAAAGACTAATATAGAAATACATGAAATAAGATAAGAGATACATACAACCAAGGAGAAGGAGTCTTCACATTTTAAACAAGAAGTAGAATTAAAATGTACATAAAATTTGTTGGCAGTGAAACAACTGGAAAAAAAAAAAGACATCAGACAACAATTTTCCTTGGGAAAAAAAATGCTTCATGTAAGCTTTAGAAAACAACGTTGTCAAATTACAATAGGCTAGAGAAGAGCATGACAAAATCCATAAATGAGACAATCAGTATCAGTTTCTTCACTTCAATTGGATGGCAAAAGAATGAATTCCAGCTGTAATATTAACCAACAAATCATTTTTCTTCAAAGTTTGTCGGCAAGAAACTGCAGTCTCAAATCATAGAGGGGTAGCACTAAAACTCACACTTGTTCTCAAGCCAAACAAGGAATTAGTCAAATAAACATGATAATCCTATCTTACACTAGGAGAAACGGTTATAGGCAGAACAGGCACTGGAACATAAAGATTCCTTTGCCTATCTTTCGGTTACATATACACGCACAAACTCCCTTGATTTGAAAAATATGTTGGGCATATATTTGCATGTACCTGTGGCATTGGCAATTTACACCACAAAAAGAAACTATTAACTGCAGTATCCATCTCAGGACTACAAGAAACCTAAAGGGTAGTGGATGCCTTGCCCATAAGGCAAGATAATTCTAACATCTTACTCCCATCTCTCTCCAGTTTCACCATTATACAAGGAGGTATAAAATGAAGTCAGTAAAGTAGGAGAAATTATAATTTTCACATATATTCTTTTGCAGAAAGTTAGGGAAAAAAACAACTCGGATATATAGAACGTGAAATTTTTTGCAGCAGCATTGGTTCATAAGAGAGTGAACAGAAAAAGAAGCCAAACAAGTGCCTGGAAAGCTAAAAACCTCCACTTCCACCACCATGCTACACCAAATAAAAATCAGAAAAAACTTACTGTAAGAGTGATCGAAGTCCAACCACCTCGTAGATGACTAAAACTTCAAATAAGGCAAATTTATTAAAGCATTACTGAAGAAAAAGTCACTTATTCATTGAATTATTCAAATAGAATAACACTATCAGTACAGTGATATTCAAGACCAATTTCAGTTCAAGATATCTATACAACAGATAGAGGGGGGAAAAAAACCAAAAATATCAGTTGTTTACAGCCAGTCTACAAAGCACAGGAAATATACAAACAGCTTCAAGACCGAGCTACCCAGCTACAAAATCTAAGGAGATCTAAAAGCACTTTAATGTGCACAATTCTTTGAAGGAACTAAAGAAGATCTCTGCATTGAATTTGTAAGGGATTTTCTACTAATCTTAACATGTACCTCTAACTGCCGCAGTGTGTCCATGAGGAGCCAATGCTTCTGCTTCAAAAGCATCAACTGATTCTGCAGCGATGCAAATTCATTTCTCATGATCTGCTCACTCTGCTGAATGGCAGCCTCACTCAAACCTTCTTCCAACAACCTCTGCCTCAGCTTTTCAGTTGAGACAGCTAGGTTATCCACCGGAGCCATTAACTCACTGTTGGACATCCTCGGGAACATGTCCTTCACAGTCTGCAATGCTTCCATCCAAGTCATTCGGTCCTCTCTGCTCTCAGCCCTTAGATGGAGCTTCTTAGTCCCCGTAAATATGGTGAATCTCTTATCATCTGATCGGCTCTCTCGAATAGATGAGACCTGCACAGAACTACTCAATTGAAAAATACCAAACAAATACATTTATAAATTTCATTACAGAGACAATATAAATCATGCCAATTGAAGCAAGTTCTGTTCAATTGAAAAAGACCAAACAAATACATTTATAAATTTCATTACAGAGACAATATAAATCATGCCAATTGAAGCAAAAACAAAGTAATAAGAAAACCCCCATAATCAAGCAGGCTAATTAACATTCTTCACCAACAAAACAAAGTCAACCTCTCACTATAAAAGTACCAGATAACAACAAATCTGCTGGTAAATAAAAAGAAATCAATTCAAGCAAATTGGACAAAATAAAACCCCAATAGCACACATCCAAACGAAAAGCAAACCATTTTCATAAAATCCTTCTCTGCATGCCAAAATTCCTTAAGACACTATCCTCATTTATAATTCCAATTCAGAAAAAAATTACTCCACTGCAATCCACACGACATATAGACTATAATACGACAATTTCTGGTACAATAGAATTGTGAATAATGAAACCTTTAAATGAACTTCACCAACGGGCTTCCGGTTCTTCGGCGACGAGCCACTGCTCCTATTCCTATGGTGATTGTGATGATGACTGTTATGCTGCCGCATAATCCGCCTCATCGATTCTTCCCCAATCACTCTCGATCCTTTCTCCGTCTCCTGATTAACAACAATCCTATCCGGCCCATGGATCTTATAGTAACTCAACACGCCATCCTGCAACACAAACCACCTCGGCCTCCACCCTTTCCCATAGTTCACCCACTTACACAAAATCCCAGAAATCCCATCCCCAACAATATCATTAATCGTCAATTCCCGGCTGTGATGATGATTCTGACCGTGATTGCTGTTGACGTCATTCCCCGCACCACCCGAACCGCGATCCGCCCCTGAATCACGCGTTGGCGAAGCCCTAGAGATCGCCGTCGAATTCTGGCTTTTCGTCGGCCGATCGGACGGCGATGGCGGAGACGACGGCATGTCGGAATTGTTGATCGTCACCGATGATACGCAGCAGAACGAATGCATTGTAGGATAAACATAACTCAGAACTTCTCTCCCGATTCTGCGCGCTTCATATTGAAATCCCTGAACATGAAAAAACAAAAAAACAAAAAACAAAAAAACAGGGGAATTGTAAGAGAGTTTAAGCTAAATATGGGGAGTGTAGATATAGATATACGTAATTTGTATGTATATATTGGATAGGAGATAGATATTGAATTGGGGGAGAGAGAAGTTAGGGATACACGGAAATATGGGTGAAAGGAGAATTTTCCGGTGGAGATGATGACTGAGAGGGGGTGGGGTGGGGTGGGGTGGGGTGGGGTGAGGGTGATGTTCCAGATGTATTAAGTGCAGAATTTGAACTTGGTAAACAGGGAGTTGAGGATTTTATGGTGCTCAGGTTTTTTTGACTTCATTTTATAATTTTCCTTTTCTGAATTTTTGTACTATGCTGTAGTCAAAGTTAAAAAAAACGTTAAGTAGTGGCGTCAGAGGTACCAAACATCTAAACGGAGTTTTGATGGAGTTAGGGATAGTAATAGGGACGGGTCGGTCAAGACCCGAGACCCATCCCATGCCTAAAACCGGGCGACCCCTTTCGGCCCTATTTTAAATTAAATTAAATAAAAAGATGAAAAATGGAAAAATAAATATATTTATAAAATATTATTTACAAAATTTAATATTATCAATTTACAAATATTATATATAATATAAGAATACATAAAAATTATATCATATATGCAAAATATATTTAAAAATAAAAATTCTAGACGGGGTGGGACGGAAGTGATACGCAGACTCGCCCCCGCCCCACCCCGGTCACGGGACGGGGCCAAACAGGGCGGGGCGGGACAGCTACCCGCGGGCCGGATCGAAATTGTCATCCCTAGGTGGGGTTAGGCGAGGTCTAATAGGAAGAAAAACGTGGCGAGATAAGAGGGGACTTGTGCACAGGCGGGACTAATCGGAGATATGAGAAGAAAAACTATTAATGAATTAACTATGAAAAATTGACATTCTTGTATTTTTATCTACAACCCATCAATCAATATTTCATAACCAATTAATTACAAATTCACTCTAAATTGAAATCAAAGACAATCCTAAGTTATTATTTTTTTCAAAGAAAAAAAAAAAAAAGTAAAACACAATAGTTAATAGTTAGAAATAGAAAAGGGGAAAAACGAAATCATTTTTGCAGTTGTCAAAACTTGAACTAATGACTTCCAAAGTATAAAACAAAGCTTTGTATATATATAACTAAACAATATATACACATATATATTCTGGGAGGCCTTGCCGGAGGAGGATCCTATCGGCAAGACTATCTCGCGCCGCCTTCAGCCGCCCCTATCGGTAATTAATCCAGCATTAATGATAAGTAGCCTTTTTATTTTTATTATTGTGTGGGGTATGAAAGATTTTTGTTCTTTATAACTAAAGAAGAAAGATATACATGCACTTGTCAAGGCTAGAAGAAGAGAATGATTCTTATTTTGATAATTTCTGATATTCGATGCATCTAAAGATTGCCTTTGTAAGGATGTGCAACCAACAAAAACATTTATTTGACAAATTAAATTCTAATTTTTGATTATTGATGCTTCATTTTAATTGCTGAATAATTTTAAAAAAAAATTGAATGTTATTACAAGACTGTCGGTTCTTATTTAATTTGGCAGATGTTGAAAAGCCAACTCTATTTTGAAACTCAATACTTCAAACAATAATTATTTTTTTATGATATAATCAACGGCGGACCCAAGGGGGCAAGGGGGCCACTGCCCCCAAAATTTTCCAAAATTTTTTTCCCCCAAAAATTTTTGAAATTATATTTTAAAGGGTAAAATAAATAAATTAATTTACAATTGCCCCCAAAATTTTCAAAAAAAAATGAATTCCCCCAAAATTTTCCAAAAATTTCATTTCCCCCAAAAAATTTCCAAAATATTTTTAAAAGGTAGAATAAATGAACTAATTTACAATTTCCCCCAAAATTTGATAAAATTTTAAATAGTTGTCTTTTACAATATAAAAAACCATTAATTATGGTTAGTATATGGAAAAAAATTTCACATAGTATAAATTTATAAAATCGGTCCGTTTTCCGCCCCCCAAAGTCGAAACTCGTCCGCCACTAGATATAATGATATATGTACTCAAGAAAATGTATTATAATAGAGATACGTTTTATAAACTATATACTTCAAAACTCAAGGCATAAAATAATTCCACGATCACTTGAGTAAAGAAAAACTAATAAAGTAAGTAATTATAGATGCGATATTCTAGTTAATGGGAGTGTTTGCAATCACTAAAAAAAGTAATTCTTAGTTTTTGACAGGAAAAAAAATCAATTTGTAGTGTTTGCAAATGCCAAATTCCGCTTCTAATTCTACTTCAATTAATCGAATATAAAAGTAGAGAAAGAGAGGTGCTTGACTGCTTTCGATGTTGTTCTTCCACTTCGATTTGACTTTTACAAACAAATAACTAAATAAGTATTTTTCCAACTTTTCACCATACATTCTTAACTTCCCGATTCAATTTTCAAACACTACCAATTTTCGGTTCTCAATTACTTTTACTTCTACTACAATAAATTACTTATCATAAAAGCAAATTTTTTACAAACACTCCCAATATATCTTCACTATACTGTTTTTTCCTTCAAAACTACTCCCTTTACTATTCCTTTGGATGACAACTTGGTTAATTTAAATGGATTTAGAAATTCTTTATCATTCTTTTATTAGTTAAAATTACACACCAACCCCTTTTTTCCTCATTACAAAAATGGTAATTTCGAAAAAGAAGTTAAGATTAATAATGCTGTCGTCCAGAGGTGAAATTCAGACAACCTGTAAAGAGACAAGAATAATTTCAGTCTATGGTTATAAATCCTAATATTTAATTAACAAAGCCGTGTGGAATAAATATATAGTACAACTTTGTACATATATGGTAGACTAGTACATAATGACTTAATGTCTAAGTTTTTTTTTATTTTTAAGTATAAATATATACACAATTTTGGATAGTATTTGTTGGACTCTTCAATTCTAATGACAATTGTAGAATTTATGCTATGACTATAGGGGTCTTATGCTATCAGATTTATGTAATTATTTTTAATATGTAAATAACAAAGAATATGGGCGTGATATATTTTTTTTTAAAAGTAAGTTCGGGAATCATATGTCACTTTGTTTTTACTCGTTGTTGTAATGAGTTGTAAGTTTCGAATGAATGAAATTCATTTTGATTCTAAAAACCTTGACCTAGGTGTCTGGATATAATGGAAAGTGTAAACGATAATTTCTCATTATTGTAAATTAAATGTGTACATCAGCTATATATAGAATCAACAGACTAAGCTAAGCTATAAGCTAACAAAAACGGTCATGGTTGTTACAAGGCTAACTAACTTTGTGATTGTAACTAACTCTCTGTGACTGTTCATTTGCTATATTCCAATACTTCCCCAGTGTGGTGACTTTGAGAGCTTCGATGTGCCAATGGACAATTTAGTACATAACAATGAAACCTGGAAATGGATAATGCTTTTGTGAATAAAATTGTAGGTTGTTTCTCGGATGGAATGAAACATATCTCAACTTCTTTGTCAATAACCTTTTGTCTAACAAAGTGAACATCTATTTCAATATGCTTGGTACGAGCATGGAAAATCTGGATTAGCCGCCATGGGTAAAGACTCATGTTATCACACCAAAGCAAGGAAGGAGATTCAATTGATACACCAAGTTCTTTCATTAAAGAATGCAACCAAATCAACCATGTAGTTGTACCGCCAAAGACCTCGTACTTTCATTCTAATGAGCTTCGAAACCATCGCTTGCTTTTTGGAACTCGGTGAGTAAATTCTTGCCTAGGAATATACAATGATCTCCAGTAGATTTCTATCATCAACATTACTAGCCCAATCTCTGCATCCGAATAGGCTTCAAGTAACATTCTCTCGGGCGGGAAGGAAAGTAAGACCAAGTGTCATAGTGCCTTTGAGATACCTAAGAAGAGATGTTTACAAGCAACCCAATGATTTGTGGTTGGAGCATGGAGATATTGGCTCAACTTGTTCACAAAGAAAAGAAATATCAGTCTTGTGATGGTTAAGTATTGAAGGGCACCAATGGTACTTACGTAAGTGGTAGGATGTCAAATGGTGGACTATCCGAGAGGGCAAGTTTTTGGAAGTCTTTGAGAGGAGTGGGACGGGGTTTGCGGTGCAACATGTTAGTTTTTCCAAGAAGATCGGTGATGTACCTTGTGCGGGTGAGAGCTAGTCTTGCGAGTTTCTAGTAACCTCCGGACAAGAAAATAGTTTACCTCACCAAGTATTTTCAAAGCAAATTGAACACCAAGCACCTTAATAAGATCAAAAATAGCGAAGACATCCCCAAGAATGAGGATGTCATCTACATAGATAAGCACCACCAATAAAGAACAAAGAACCTTTTTAAAAACAATGAACTATCTCAAAATCAAGCAAATAATACTTGGCAAATGAGAAAACTTTTCAACTTGGTGAACAGGCCCTAGGGGCCTGTTTGAGGCCATAAAGAGACTTGTTCAATTTACAAACATGAGTAGGTTTGGTAGTGTCAATGAATCCTCCTGGTTGATGCATGAAAACTGTTTCATTTAGATCCCCATTTAAAAAGGCATTGTTAACATCAATTTGATGTATACTCCATTGATTTGTCACAAAGAAGAGTGAGAATCAAACGCACTGCATGCAATGCTTAATCACCGGGTTAAAAGTCTCAAAGTAATCCACACTGCAGTTTGTTGGAAACCCCTAGCAAATGCCTTGCCTTATATCTATCAATAGAACCATCTTGCTTATGTTTAACTCTGAAAACCCATTTATTATCGATCACATTCATATCGAGGAAGAAGGAGGAACCAAAGTCCAAGTGTTACGAGCAATCATAGCATCAAACTCAAGCCGCATAGCCTCCCTTCATCTAGGGTCGGATACAACTTTGCAGCGAGATAATGGCTCTAAAGAGACGGGAGGTAAGGCGAACGGCCGAGTAGGTTTTGGTTTGAAGACACCATTCTTGGATCTCGGTGACCATAGAATGATGAGGAACAAGAGGAGGAGAAGGTGTTGGAGGATGAGGAGGAGAAGGTCTTTGGAGGAGGAGATGGAGATGGAGAAGAGGAAGCAGGTTCATGAGTGATTAATCAAGAGTAAAACCTGGAGAGTAAGATGGAGGAGGGGCCGAAAAAGAGGGAATAAGGAAAGGAGGAGGCACAGGGGTGGGATTAGAATTAATAAAAGAACATGAGGGTGATGAAGAAATAACTCTTCATAATGGAATTCATTTTCATTAAACTCAACACTACTTGCAATGTAGAGTCTTCCCGAGGAGTCAAGGCATTTGTAGCCTTTGTGAGAATCGAGTAACCAAGAAACACACATTTTGGGACCTATATTGAAATTTGTGAGTATTATAAGGCCCGAGGAAAGGATAGCGGTGCATCCAAAACCTTAAGGAATTTGTAATCAAAGCGATTGATGAAGAAGAAGTTTGAAAGGGAGAAGAGTCACGAGAACGAGGAGTAGGGAGGCGATTTATAACATAGGCAGTGAGAAGAAAGCATGCCACCAATATTTAAGAGGAAGATGTGCTTGAGCAAGCATTGATGGACCAACTTCAACAATGTGGAGATGTTTTTCTCTCCTTTTCCATTTTTTGATGGGAATGAGGACAAGGATGTCGGAATTGAATCCCAAGTTTGAGTAAATGAGGAGCTAAGGATCTAAACTCACCCCCAATTAGTTTGGAGACACTTAATAGATGTATTAAACTGTTTTTCAACAAATGTATTAAATTGAAGAAAAAGCGAGAGAGCTTCTAATTTTAGTTTCAATGGAAAAATCCAAGTAAAGCGAGAAAATCATCAATGAAGTGGATGCAATATCTATATCCATCAACAGACAACACATGTGAAGGACCCACAAATCGAATGAATTAGTTGGAAAGGTGTTGTGGTTTTTGTAGGTTGTGAAACATAATGTTGTTGATGCAATTTGCTTACTTTACATGCATCGTAATTTAAACCGAGAGAAAATAGGCTTTAGATTGAGAGAATGCAACACATGAGATAACACTACATGGTTAGGATGACCAAGTTTCTTATGCCACAAATTCACATCGATTCTGATACATGAAGGAGCATTTATTTCAAATTGAAAAAAGCAATGAGAGTTATTTGGAGCAAAACTAGGTACATCAGATTTATTATGAGAAAAAATAGGAAACAAGACTTGTTTTGGCATTAATCGTGGGCCTTGAGAGGATGAAGATGAGTGAGATTGAGCTGGTAGAGCATTTATCATGATTGTTGTTTTGTCTTGACCAAACAACAATCATGATAAAACTCAATTAGTACATTATTGTCTTTTGTAAATTGAGATATGCTTAGAAGATTTTTGGTGATTTGAGGCACATATAGGATGTTATTAAGAAGTAATGAAGTAGAAAGATCGGAGCTAGGTAAAACATTGGAACCTATGTGAGAGATATGAAGTTTAGAGCCATTTCCTACCGAAAGTGTATCTTTACCTTGATAGGGGACCGAATAGAGAGATTCTCCAGGTTTGTGGTGATGTGGTTAGTAGCACCACCTTTGTCCAAGTACCGATTGGAATCAATATCGAGGCATGCCCAGAAGCGCAGAGCGTGAGCCTGGGGGAGCACTACCTAACACACCAGGAGATAGCAGGATCGGGCCGTGAAACCGATATCAAACCTCTTGTAGCATTTGAGAGCCACATGCCCCTGTCTTCCAACACAACCGACACTTAGGTCGATTTGAATTGTTGCGAAAACCAAAATTGCGACCTTCACGACCTCTTCCTCCGGAAAATCGTCAACCACCTCTAGAATTATAGGTGTCATAAGCAACATTAGCGGATGGAGTAGCTTGCATGCGGTCATGTAGGAGCTTGGTGAAATTAGCATGATGAGCAAAAGTGGAGATAGAGTGTTGACTCAGTAATCTCATCTCATGAGATCAAGAATAAATTGCACCTCTTGTAGATTTAGGGATTCAAAGACGAGTAGTAAGATGCACAACTACAAAATCATAATCCACACCAAGTCCTCCAAGGATATAGAGTACCAATTCATCATCAAGTAATTATATGACCAACGGAATTCAAATCATCGCCCAAAGATTTCATCTTCAAAATGTAACTATCAATACTCATATCACCTTTTTGAGAGTCTCAGAACATAAACCGGAAGTCAAGAGCTCGAGATTTAGACTCGAGATTGAAATAATTTTTCAAAAACTGACCATACCTCTTAAAGCGGTTTGCACCGCTCACATGTCCAACCATAGATTCTCCAATCGAGTGAGTAACTTGACTAAGTAAGAATTGATCCTTACGCAACCACAAAACATACTGGATTAAGATCTAAATTCGAGCTACCAGTGCAGAATCCGAAACAAGGAATTGAGAAGGATGAGGCAAGTTTCCAAATAGAAAACCCTCAAAACCGTGTGCTCTCTTGTGGATAAGACCGAGCTTTCGGAAGGAATAGTTATTCGATCAAGTCGCAGGACAATCGGAGTGAAATGAGGAAGAGAGGTAGTCATGGCTAAACAATCTAGCTGGAGAGTCGCCAGGAGAGAAGAAGAAAAACTTGAGGCACAACTATGGGAGCCTGGCGAATTATACCATAATGGAAAGTGTAAACTAATAATTTCTCATTATTGTAAATTGAATGTGTACAGCAACTATATATAGAATCAGCAGACTAAGCTAAGCTATAAGCTATAAGCTAACAGAAACGGTTATGTTTGGAGACTAACTAACTTTGACAGTTGTAACTAACTCTTTGTGACAGTTCATTTGCTATATTCCAATAGGATATATTTTCTATTGATGTGAACATTAAAATCCCATGAGCGTTTAATTTTTTTTTAAATAGATTAAGTTTTCAATAATTTTGAGATTGTTTTGCTTAACGATATATTGTTTAAACGTTATTTTTATATATTAAGAAAACATTATTTTTATATCATTATTGTTTTATAGGTTTTATTTTTCTTGTAGTCAAATACAGAAAGCTATCGACTAGATTGATAATGAATTGATTATCCATAGACTTTTTTTTTTTTTTTTTTGGGAAACAATCTATAGACTTTTCTTTTAAAACTACAATTCAATGTCAGCACGTACCATGGCGAACATATTAATTAATAGGGATAATTACAAAACATCTGGATTAATTACAAAAATATCCAAATATTTTTAACACTACAAAACAAAATCCCTTGATACTTGATTTTGTTTTAAATTTAAGAGGAAACGTAATATCTCAATAAATGTCCCCGGGGAGTTGAAATGTGTTTTTGCTTATGAAGAGGTAAAACATAAGAAAAACCATAAGTCGAGAGATTTTGCAAATTTCAAAAATCTACCGGTTTTTCGTAATTAACCCAAATCCTAGGGTGTTTTTGTAATTATCCCTAATTAATATTAAATGGCAGTTCCATAGTTTGGGTCGGCAATGTACACCATTATACGGCGAAGCCCGGAGGAAGGACAGTTGTTGGTGGCCAATGGCGAAGAGAAAATATTAGGGGGGTGCCGACCGATATACGAAATTAGGGTGAATCGATAAAAACTAAAAGAAAAACACATAAATTTTTACTAATTTCTTTTTTTTTTAACAAAAATTACGAAAAAATTTAATTGTAATTTTTTTAAAAAAAAATGGGGGATCGGGGCCAGGTTGGCCCGCCCTACCTCCGCCACTGTTGGTGGCGGAGCGGTGGTTGTTGAAATTTTCTCCGATTGAGCATAAAGTAATGGCGTGGATATCACGTTGTTATTCAGTACGAGGCAAATGCTCTACTGTTACCTAAGAGTACATTTTTACTTTTCAAAAAAATTCAACAAAAGAAAAAGAAAACATTCCACCTGTTGTCAGGCTATTCTTTTACTTTCTGTTCCATCTTCACATTGCTAAGAGAATATTAATGTACAATTATGCTAAATAAATCAGTTACTTCAAAAAAAAAAAAATCAGTAACAATTTATGACTAACAATTATAAAATTTAATTTCAAGCTTAATTGGATTGATGCACCTCTTCTGAAAGGGCATTCGAATTTCTATATAAAAAGAGACCCACAGGTTGTTCATAATCATCATATTCAATCTGCATTCATTTTTTATTAACAAACCCTTTCTCTCTCTATTTTTTTTTTTTCCTCCTCATTCTCTCTACAAACCCTAAAACTTAAACCTCCCCCTTCCCCGCCGCCCTTCCCCTCCCTCCCCTCCTCCTCCTCCTCCCCTTATCCCCTCCCCTCCCCAACCATGTTTTATGGTGGAAGCCAATGAAATGGCATATCTCTTGTATTATCCGGAGGTGGTCGGATTTTTCGATCGAGAGTGGAGGCAAGTCTGAGGTCGGAGCTACAAAGAGGAGAGTTGGAGTAGGGTAGGTGATGGGTCATGGTTGAAGATCGGGTGGGGAGAGGCATTTTTCTGTTTTTTCGATTTTTCTCGTATTTTTCATTTTTTTTAGTCTTTATTTTACCGGTTGATTTGCGAATCTCGAGGCGGTCGAGTAATTTCGTATTGCGGTGCGTGATATAGCTCGTGCGGATTTGTTCGAGTTGGGTAGTCTCCTGAGGAGTGTTTTAGTCCTCCTTTCTGGGAGGTGGTTTAGTTTCCTTGTTTTGTGTTTTTAGTTGTTTTTGTTTTGCTCCCTCGATTTACGGTAGTTATACCTCTCGACGGAGTTCTCCCCTTGACATGTATCAATGTATGTATGTTCAAGGTGACCATTTTGCCGGTTAGCGAGTGTAAGTTTTGTTGAGTTATGAATATATTTCTATCGTTTGGAAAAAAAGAAAATCGCATTCATTTTTAGCATATTATTTGTCTCTTTTTCTCGTAATTTCGAAAGAATACGTTAAAGTTCATTATAAGTTCGACTTTTGCAAGCCGCTAAGTCGAACCTAAAATCGTCGTATTTTAGAGACGATTGCTGCCGAGAACCGTTAGCACTTTAAATGCAGGGGCAATTTCGTCTTGCTCATGGATAGAGAATATAATTCTCCTTTTTTACCCTCTTAGAAAAGAGATGTCGAATTGGGTTAGTGTTTGTAATAGATCATTGAGATTAGGGATTAAAACAAACCAATTTACTCGATACTCGATCCGAGATCGATCGTCAAAAACTTGTTTGAGCTCGGTTCATTAATAAGTCAATCTTGAACAATTTCTTTCGTTTGATAAGATGAAAATATCGGCTCGAGCTCGCCGATTAGTAAAAAAGAATAAAATGTGTAAAAATATCAAGCTACTCGAGCTCGATTTGTGTTCGGCTCGACTAAAGCTCGTTCGAGATCAATTTGATTAATAATCAAACCAAGTTCAAACACAAATTTTGAAGCTCGATGAAAATTCAAACAAGCTCAAAAATACTATGTTCGATTCGACTCGACTCGTTTAGACTCCTAATTGAGATCGGATCATGGCTTTTTCCATCATTTAACTTTAGGAAACTTGGAAATTAATTGGTAGTATATTACTAAAAATACAAATGCCCAAAATAAATTTCTTATAAAAATTTCAAAAATGAAGATGAGAAGAATAAGTAATTTTTTGGTCCACTAAAACGTGGTAGCCATGTGAAGATGTACAAGATGATTTGACTATTTGATGATGATCCATATCTAAAAACAAATCAAATTTTCATGTGCAAAATAAGAATTGTATCTTTGTTGGAATCAAATATCAAAGAAAGATGTAGATTATAAACCGGAATTTTCTATGTCTATCATGGGATCCAATCCATAGGATCTTTTGACCATATAAAGGGATTTGAAGAGCTCAAATGGCACCTTTTCATGTCTACTTGAGTGATTCGTGATGCAAATACACAAACACCATTGGTGGCAAATTGTGCGGGTTATGCTGTTATTAGCCAACCCGAAAGATCCCGGTCCAATAAATACTAATCAATACGGTTCTATAAGCTTAATGGACTGAAAATACTAGCCCAAACCCGATACAATAAAAAACTCAATAGTCCAAACACGATTCGTTAAGCCTCGATAAACAACTTCGTTATATTTATGTATTAATTATTATTACTTGTTTGGCCCATTTAAACCGTTTGGCCTGTTAAGCCATTTACTGATATAATACAATATCAACTTTTTCTAATATTTATCATATATAAAGCCACTTAGCGAGTTAAAGTTAGAATTTAAAAGGTGTACAAAAATAAATTTAAGTTATCGAGTCTTATTGGATTTGATGAGCCTTTTGGGCTAGCTCAATTTGAACCCAATTTCTTAACATTATTAAACCGTCCACCCAATAACACCTAACCCAAACCTCCCGTAATTTCATATCGTGTTTCATATCATACCATCATGTCGTACTTCAAATTATCACTCCTATTTACGATCCCACATTATCAATGGTAATGTCACAAGTCCTTGAATAACTCCACCCAAAAATAATATTTTGGGCTCGACAAAATTAAAAGCTCCATTCGACTCGATTCATTTAGAGAAAAAAAAAAAAAGAAAACATATACATAAAATTCGAATCAACTCATTCAAACAACAGTTACATCAATGGAATACAATTGTTAAATCTCGAACAAAAAATCTTAATCAGTAGCATTGTTCTACTACACAAAAATAATTTATGCTCATATCTATTAGAATAATTTAAATTTAAACCGTATTTTGTACAATCAAACAATTCAAAGGTTATGAAGGGCACGCCATGTCTAGGAAATTATCTCAAATGCTGGGACAAATTCGGCATACATTTCCGAATACCAAAACCTGACAAAAAATGGAAATAATATCGTGTTATTGCACTTTTATAAAAGATCCAAACATACAACTGTTTACACCAGGATTCATAAGTCAGCACCGATTTTTGGGGAGACAATAACCGCTGTCAAATCTGAACAAGACAGACCATGTCCTCTTTCAATTTCACTTTTCTTTTTAGATTTTCTTTTTATTGTTCCACTATGTAAATCACAAAAAAAAAAAAGAAGAAGTCTATTTATCGTGGCACATTTTCTAACAAAATAACATTTGCTTTAGTTTATTTAAAGGATGAACCTAAGGTGCCCATTGCCACGCTCCTAGAGTTACGTGGATAAGGTGAATCGTGATATGTCCAATAAGTCACCATACAAAAAATTCTTCTCCATCATGTTACAAGGATGATTCAAACCTTCATGATGTGGATAACATGAATGACGGACATCACATCACTCAAATTCTTTACCAGGTTGAAGCGCGATGCCATGGGGTTTTGCTTTAGTTTACTTTAAACCATCATTGCTATTTGATATGAAGATGCATTAATATTTTAAAAAATATTCAAGAACTAATAAACATGATAATTTCCCTTTTTCCTCGGAGTCTTGGGCTCAATATGAATAGACTAGTCGGATAAGTGGCTCTTCCGCTTTTTAAATAATTAGGATTAGGATTAATCACAAAACTACCCTTGAAGTTTAACCCAATTACCAAAAAAAAAAAAAGAGAAGAAGAAACCCAATTATCTTTCAAAATACCCTTTCACATTTATTTATCTTTAACAAATTGCACTCTGAACCCTAAAAAAGGAGTATTTGTTAGGTAGTTGTACACTTTAATAGGGTATTTGTAACTTTAAAAGATAATTAGTGTTTTTTGCAATTAAGATAAATTTCTAGGGCAGTTTTTGAAATTATCCCAAAATACTTGAGAACAACCTCATAAAAATTCCGCAAACCTAGATTGTGTCCATCTATCTAATGATCTATGGAGTCTTGAGTCATAGGCCAGAAAAATTAATTAAATCAAGTACATATATTCTCTCCGTCTCACTAATATAGACAATTAGAATATTTCACATATATTAAGAAAACATAATAAATATTGCATTAAATGAGAGTATATCATTGTTAGTCCCAAACAACGTGAATTAAATGGGGGTAATTTAGTCTATTGTTGTGTAATAAGTAATTAATAGTCTCAATACAAACCTATAATTTAGGGCGGACGGAAAAGGAAAGCTAGCCTATCTTAGTGGGACGGAGGGAGTAATTGTTAAATTAAAAAAATAGAGTACAAACAAACGTTCCAACCTAAAAGTTTACTACACACAACTTAGAGAACAAACACAAAGCAAGACAGCCTTGATCAAACCACATAAATAATAAGAAAGATACCATTTCTGAATTTCTTTCCCTATACTATAGCAATTATTGAATTGTATAAACATCAACCAATCCAACAAGAGGGCCAAAATTCCTATTCTACTCCAAAGGACAACTGTTAAGGGACCATATACCTTAACACCACCACCTGGGATTCATGTGAAGTTTGGTAGGCCAACAAACATGTGTTACACTAACAAAACAAACATGTTCTCACATCTTTCCTTAAACTAATACTCCAATCTTTTTGTCCCTATGTTGCCAAAAGTTTGAACTAACCAACCAACCAACCTACCTAATTTTATATTAGACAAGAGTAAAATGATAAAATTTGGCCACATTAATTTGACAGACAAAAGGAAAATATAGAAGGTAGAAAAAAACAGAAATTCTCACAAACTCACATGTTTTGATGTCAAAGCTTTCTTCATGCCAATTTTCTTCTCACGAGTCCTTTAAAGAAATCGAAACTGTAGCCACATGGGAGTGAGAGTCAGATAAATCCAGTGAAATACTTTCAGATGAGCACAACAATGAATGTGAGAACACATGGTAAACATATAAATGCATACAACATTGAATAAATGCCATATACACTTTGGGATGGAGTGTTATCATCAAAGTGGGCCATGAAGAAATCTGCCAAACCACACAAAACAGAAGAGGAAATTGAGGCGACGAGATCAAATTGCTTTTCCCAAGCTATTTTAGAGTGTTGTGTATGGGAGTGTTTGCAATCACTAAAAAAAGGTGTTTCTCATTTTTTGGCTTAAGAAAAGCATTGTTTAGTGTTTGCAAGTGCGAACTATTGCTTCATTTAATCGAGAATCTAAAAGTAGAGCGGTGGTGTTTTAGATTTCTGCTTCTGCTTATGGTTTGACTTTAACAAAAATAAGCACTTTTACAACTTTTTCACCAAACACTCTAACTTTTGATTTTATTTTCAAACACTATCAACTCTCGATTCTCAACAGCTTCTACTTCTGCGACAATGAATCAGTGTTTCTAAAAGCATAAGTTTTTGCAAACACTCCATACGTGAAGTGGACAACTGAAAAATCCAAAGAATGTCATTTCAAGAGCCGACATATGCACATTGTTTTGTTAAGCAGGAAATGGAAGATAAGATATACTCCTGGATATCTCAACAATTAACTTTTGATGACTTTTGGGATTAATAGAGATGCGGACTCGTGGATTCATGAGGGTGTGATTGTTTGATCTTTCGTTCTGCTCCTTTCTTTTTTTGGAGAGAATATCGTGAAAAAGTTGTATGGGAAAATAAGGACAAATTTTGAGGAATGTGATTGGAAATGAGAAAAATATAATAATGATCTCCGGCAAGCAGCTAGGAAAGCCGTTGAAACCAAGCCCCTTTCTGCCTTCCTTCCCGTTTATGCGTGATAGCCGATGTGATGATTTTTTAGTAAAATAGTCATTAGATTAGATGTATTGGTGATTTATTTCTCTTTGACCGAGCTCAGAGAATTTCCTTGTTCAGTCCTTCAGAGATGTAGGGGTTGCCGCGCAGGGGGAAGAGTGGTCCCAAGGGTGTCTGTGGGCCGAGAGAGTTCGCTATCCGTTTGATTACCATAAGAAAGAAGGAGTTTACTTTTAGTTATCTTGATTGGTTCGAAAGGACCGTACTTCCTCCACCTCTACCTGGATGGATGAAGGCTAACACAGACGGTTCCGCCTCCGGTCCGTCCCATCACTAGCAGTTGCGGTTCAGCCACCGATACTGGTGCGGGAGACAGGGAAAAAGAAAGGGGTCGGTCTATTCATATTAGTCCCTTTTAGTTCCTGGACTGGGATGTATTGGTGTTGGAAAGATAAGAGAAAGTGAACAATGTATTTGTGATATGAAAGTGTAAAGATGATAGTTGATGTGATGTTTTATTTTTATTAAAGGGATATTTACAAAAAAATGACGTTTGAACTAATTACAAAAAAATTCAGAAATGTTTTAAAATTACAAAAATTCCCCAACCCCAGGTTTGATTATGTCTTAAATTTGAGGGAGTAACTATAATATTTCTATAAATATCGGGGTTTGAAATATTTTTGCATATGAAGAGGGATATAAGACGGAATCAAACCTCAAGGAATTTTTTGTAAATTTCAAAACCTGTAAGTTTTTTTTGTAAATTAGCTTGAACCTCAAGGGTTTTTTTCTTCCTGTAACTATCTCTTTATTAAAGTTATAATTGGATATAATTAATGATTGGAAAAGTGAAAATGAGTTAATAATGTATTTTTCAAAAGCATTCACAAATAATTGCATGTCGGGACAAATTTATTTCTTGAGCAGAAACTTTACAAAAAAATTATCAGGTAATCGCAGCCTGAGGAGCTTCCACCCAATCCAGATGCAAATCACACAGTCTAACGTACCAGGGAGGGCAATGAATGGTCATGCATACATGACCAATACAAGTATTAGTCGTGTTTTCAAAAATCACATCAGAAAATATTTGCTATTTTGCATCAAGACAACTATGCAGATAGCTGCAAAACGTACAAATTCTAAAGGCAGGCAGGCAATTGCATCACTTAACTAAGAAACAAGGACAAGCAAAGCAGGAAAGATCAAATGAATAATCCACCTTTACGAAACTTACATGAAAGGACAAGGAAAGAGCAGACCGGGATAAAATGGGAAAAAATGGACGATTATATAGGAAATTCATAGGCCTGATACTTCCCATATATCCCATTGCAGATATTAACTGAAGGCCTTTGTTCAATTACGATGGAGATAAATACAAAAATCCCTAGAGGTTTGACCTAATTACAAAAAAAAAAAAACTAGCTAACTTTCAAAATTACAAAAATTACCCTAAGTTTTGATTTAATGTTAAAATTAAGGGGCTAAGTGTAATACATTTAGAAATGTGAGTGGGTTTTTTTTTTAATATTTTTTTTGCTTATGAAGGGGGTAATTGTTAAACAAAATAAAACCTCAGGGTACTTTTTATAATTTTGAAAGTTAACTGTTTTTTTTTTTTGTAATTAGGTCAAACCTCAAGTTTTCTTTTCGTAGTTAACCCATCAAAATATGGAGACCTCATTGATAGTAAGCGTAAAATGAAAGCCCAACTCCATATTCTGTTTAATCTGAAAAACTATAAACCATATAACAAATCTGAGGAGTTCCCAAATCCCAATTTTTGAGTAACAATGTCAATGTTTACTTGAGAGTTTCCAATACCGAGGCTGACTTTTTACAATTTTCCGTTAAAACATTAGGAAATTTGATGCTCAAACTTAACTAAAGAATCATTACTACAATTTCACCATCAGTTGGTACATCAAGAACGAT
Source organism: Rehmannia glutinosa (assembly GCA_016081115.2). Lineage (NCBI taxonomy): Eukaryota > Viridiplantae > Streptophyta > Magnoliopsida > Lamiales > Orobanchaceae > Rehmannia > Rehmannia glutinosa. The sequence goes on from JABTTQ020001267.1 coordinate 284,917, forward strand.
TTATTAGGGGAAAAAAGCACTACTTTAATTCATTTTCTGGTGCTACAATTAAAATTCCTGTCAGCGTATAACATAGTATTACTGGTCAACGCAATCCTATTAGTTGGATAATTTGATTGCTTTAAAGCCTGCAAATTTAAGTGGGATCGAGGACTAAAAGCACACACTGCGATCTCATCGCACTTGTCTTGGTTAAGATTAACGTGTACCTGTTTCCATCCGGATGAAGCTCACACGTCTGACCATCTTCAGTGGCAGCCAATAAATACCCAGATGTTGTTAGACCCTGAGAACCGAAAATATGTTACTTTCAGCACAAATACCCATTTGGGTAAAATAACAAACATTAAGTAATGCCACCGTCATGACACTTAAGTAATTTTAGTTATCATACTTTCATATGTCAGAATGTATAAGACCATATTAAGCAGAAGGGTACCCAAAATAAATAAATAAATAATATAAAGAGGAACCTCAAGAGTATTTTTGTAATTATCCCTGAAAAATAATCACATGGCCATGTTATCCATATATTCACCTTGATTGTGACCACATGTTCTGAAATTTGGTCCTGATCTTCATTCTTTTCCTGTAGAATAACTCGCTGTCCACTGCATGCAAGTTGCAAATGAGAAGCAAGAAGAGAAGTAGAACCATGGCAAATAGTTCCTTTTATTCTTTCAAGTGTACTCATCTTTCAATCATCAATTTCTCAAGATGACCAAATAAGAACCCTTCATATGATAATCATGCTAAATTTGTGTTTGATCTTACAGTGGTGGGCAACTCTTTATATAGTTCTATAGCGAGACATGTAAGTGTAAGACAGAGTCAACTCCTTGAGGTTTGGACTAATTACAAAAAAACTCGGAGATGTTTCAAAATTACAAAAAGACCCCAAAGGTTTGCTTCTGTCTTAAACTTAAGAGGGTACTGTAATATTTCTTTAACTATCAAGGAGGTTTTTGAAAAGTTTTTGTTTATGAAGAGGGAAAATGTAAGATAGAGTCAACCTCAAGGTTTTTTGTTAATTTTGAAAACCCTAGTTTTTTAGTAATTAGCCCAAACCTCAGGTGTTTTTTTGTAATTAACCCTTTTAAATTTGTTTCAAGCACACCCCTAGAAAAAACCAACACGGCATTACCCCCTCGCCACCATTATAAATCATTGCTAGTTGCAGGAATAACCACTTAATAGTCTCACCTGTGCAGCCATGTCTTGTAATACAGCTCTTCTAGTGCTTGAAAACCTGCGGGATAAATAAAAATTATTTTTCTTACAGAGTAAGCTATTGACAAGTAGAAGTTTGGCAGGTAAAACATTGTTCATACTTCAAAACGAACTTCAGAAAGCATGTTGAGTCTAAAGAAGGGGTTATGTCTACAATGTTTTATAACCAAAAGGGATAATTACAAAAAAACCTGAGGTTTAGGCTAATTACAAAAAAATCCAGAGGTTTTGAAAATTACAAAACTCCCTTGAGGTCTGATTTCGTCTTACATTACCCCTTTATAAACAAAAAATATTTCAAAAATCCTCCCGAATTTTATAGAAATGTTACAATTACGTCCTTTAATTTAAAACATAATTAATGAGTTTTTTTTTTAATTTTGAGACATCTCTAGTTTTTTTTTTTTTACTTAGTCCAAACATCGGGGGGGTTGGTTGGTTGTAATTATCCCTAACCAAAATGAAAATCTGAAAAATGGTCTGATGCAAAACTGTAAAACCAAATTCAATATGCAATTAGAGGGTCACACAGTTCAGCTTTATGCCATCTATTACGCATAATCAACTTCACAAGACCAGTTCATTGAAGCCAAATTTAAGTGCATGCCAAGATGGTATGGAGATGTACTTGCTCATTCAATGCCAAAATAATATGTGATTATTGGATTTTTTTTAATTAAACTGAAAGTTCTTGAAGCAATATAATGTGAATAAATAATTTAAGCCAACATCGAAAACTTTCTGCTATAGTGAATGATTTAAAGGTTAGTAACACACTATGAAAAACTATCCAATTAAGTGAATGTCGACTTCAATATCCAATTGTTGATTGAGGAAACACAATGCTAAAACAAAACAACTTTAGCGAAAATAAAAATTAATAAACTAGAAAGAGTCAAGTGGTAAAAGGGCAAAATGATCACCTTGAGTAATGAAAATATCATAAAAGCACTCAAATTTATTGAAGAAAGCTGCTATAATTTCTTCACGTTGTACTTGGCGAGCAACACACCCCAACCTTTGCAGAACAGCATTCAAGCATATTGTTGGTTTCTGATTATTGACATTCAGGCCAATTCCTAAAATATAATAACAAAAAATCTCAATGGTAACTCTTCTATTTCAACAATCATGTCATATTTTACCATGTATATAATACAACCAAACATAACTCAGTGCTACAGTGAGAATGGGATGGTGCCAAAATAAAAAAGGGGAAACTCTTTGCAGTCATTTCATATATATGGAGTCACTTGTTTGTTTACAATTTTGTATAATAAAAAAAAAGAGTATTTACCAGCACTGACATTAAACTTCTTAGACTTATATGTCGATGTGCACAAAATGCCTCCCACTTTAAGACCATCTAAATACAGGTCATTTGGCCACTTTATTCTAACATCAAGAGAAGGCATGCCCTGAAATATTTTGGTATCAGAATATGAATTTTCAAAAATCCAGATTAACAAAAAGCATGAAGTTGATTGCACTATCCAAAGTAACAACACACACTCTCAACAAAAAGAACATCAAATTATTTTCAAATGTGGCTCTTATTTTTGCGTCAAAAACAATCCACAAACATAAACTTGAATTTCAGAACTCCTGGAGAATGTTATGCCAGTCTATATATATTTATTTATCTTGAAATCAATCAAATGGAAGAACTTCACGACTGCAAATGTTCCATCACTTCGTAGCTAATAATTTGTCATTGATGAACAAGTTGAATATGAAACACTTCACACACTAAAGAAAGCAAAAGCAACTTTATCACCATCTTTGCTCCTGACATTTCCCTAAACAAAACATAAAGAAATGTCTTCTAAAACCAAAAAGAAAGAACTGGTAAAAAAAGGATAGATCTTCATACACTCATATCTTACAGCCAGCTAGTTGCCCAAAAGTATAATATGCATAAGGCACCTTTTGAACAGAATAATATAGATAATCAAAGATGCAATGAAAAGCAACATGTGATGAAATTTGACATTGGCAGAAGTAAAAAGAAAAACGTGATGTCAAGTGTTTTCAAGGACTTTCAGGTGCAAAGCTTGCATGCACTAAAATATGAAGAGCTGTTGCTCTTTAGTTAAGACAAGATAATTGGATTAAATCCTTGAACATTAATTTCACCATTTAAGAATAAACTGTACCTAAGACTAGAATTTTTCATATTACTTTCATTCAACAGGTAAATTACACAGTGGGATATGATCCAGCGCGATGTGATCCGTATAGCCGACCCCACATAGTGGGATTAAGGTTTAGTTTGTTGTTGTTGTTGTTGACATGTTGTACCAACACTGAATGCTGGGACAAACAATTGCCAAAGTTACAAACTTTCAGCCAAACACTAAATCTATGGTGCTATTGCACTAAATGATGCACTGCCTTCAATTAATTTCGAATAAACAGAAGGATGAAACATTGTATAACTAATCCAAACCTTCTTCTTCATAACTATATATATATATATATATACACACACACATATATACATATACATATATATTCTTACCCACTCATTCTGAAATTCGAATACATTATCAAATCCACAGAACTCTTCACAGTTAGTAAAGTCAATGTTTGCCCCCACTCTCTTGAGCACCATCATCCCTAAATTAAGCACGAGTTTCAACTTTCACGTTGGTTATCCAAGATATAGCTTTCCACTTCAGCACAAGACAACAAAAATGCCTTCAGTTCCACATACTAAGCCTGGATGAGAAGCTTCGGTTATTATCCTAACTAATACTTGGAAACTGTTGCCTGCTAAGTATTTTCATCGTGAAAATGACTTAAACATGATATGGAAGCAATATATTTCATTGCTCAAAGTGCTCATGCAGCTCATCTGAAGAAGTTCTTTCTTATATTCATTTGAATAAGTTTACACGAAAGTAACACTCAAAACAACCACTTACATTTCGTCGACAAACATCATTAATTGCCTCGGTCATAGCCAGACTAACAACATACTGCACAAGTGGAACAATTCGCCCATCCTCCATCTGTATTGTGAATGAAAACAGAAGGCATCCCTTTGGTGATTCCACACATTTTTCGAACGACCTTGCATACCCAAACAAAATAAAATAACTTAAAATAAATTTATGAGAAGACAAATTTGAAATTCCAATATGCATTATGAAGACATTAGTACCTCTGCCTTTGAACTGCACGTCAGCAACACATACAGTACCAATAGGCAACTCCATGAAATTACTGCCAGAATTTTTTTAAAAGAAAACATCACAAAATAGATATAACTCAAAATGCGTGGATAACAATTTTGTAATATCATTCACACAAACTTGAATCAAGCAGCCTTTATTGTAAAAATCTCGGTCTAGCCCCGATTAGTCCCACCAGCGCTAGCCTCCTTGTCTGCCTACATTTTTCTTCCCTTTAGACCCCACCTCACCCGCCTATCCCCGATTAGTCCCGGTCAGGCGCTAGGCCGAGCCCGGTCTGCTGCCGGACTATCGTTTTTACAATATTGCAAGCAGCTAAGAACCAAAAATGACATAAAATCAAATATAAAATAAAGGCTTACCTGGAAACAACATCATGCGTCGAAGCTAATTTGGGAGAGTAAATGAGCAACTTTCCGAAACGAGAAGTCGAGAGTAAATCCACGTACGAATTTATGCGAAAAACATCGTCACTACCGACGTTCTCTTGGCTTTCAATCTCCGATTGCAAAACAACAGTTACCGGAGAATCATCGGGGAGCTTTAACGTGTTGTTGTTCTTCAAACAACGGGCTAATTCATTTTCTGCAGCCGATTTACCGCACACTACGAGCATCGTCGGTGATTGTGGCTCCATTTCTGCACAAAAAATAGTGCCAACAAAAACAAAATCAACTTTTCATATCACATATCCAGAAAATCACACAAATGCTAACAAATATCGAAACTTCGTAGAATTACTCGCTGACAGGTAGGGTTTGTTCGGCGTGAAGCTGAATTTTTGAAGGGAGAGAAAGGGAAGGGCACTTCTAAGGGAGAGAAATCGAGGAAAGCTACTTAGAGTTAGATATAGCATGGGAGTGGCCGGTGGCGGTGGCGGAGGCGGAGGCGGAGAAAACAATATCTCAGCTTTTTAGGGATGTTTTTAGTAATAAATAGAAGTGCGGGAAATGGTAAAATTGCACTTTCGCCATTTAAATTTACTACTATACCAAAATGGTGTTTTTAAAAATAATTTGAATATATATATATTTTTTTTTGAGATATATTAAATTATTAATTTACAAGAAACACTTCATTCATTAAATAAGCAAGTTTAGATTGGCAATTAATTAAAATGGGCCTTATGCGTGCCATTATTTTGCTTCTTTTTCTTGTCCTACGTAATTAATGGGTGGTTTTTGGCTATTTTTTGGATTGAAATCGTCATATTTACATCTTTTTATCGATTTATTTTCTGAATAAGTGATTTTCTACGCCGATCTAGGTTATTTCGTTTGTTTTTTTTATTTGTGATTTCACCTTCTTGGTACGTCGTTTGGTTTATCGTCATATTCGTATTTACGCTTTTTCTTATACAAACAATTGAAGACAAATTTACGATCCAATGGAGATAATAAATGAGATTGTGGTATTTGGATCATAGGTATTTTAGTCGTTATAAAATTTTCAAAATTATAGGTTTTATGCTAATTTTTGTTATTAACTTAGACGCTATGAATCTTTTTTTTAATTTTATTTTCTTATAGTTTTAACATATTTGTTTATATTTTTTATTCATGTATAAGTTACATAAAATTATTTTTTTTTGTAAAAAAACAAAGGTAGCGCTATTCACAGTTTCACACCCAAAAAATTGATGAGTACACTCACTTACTAAATACACCCTTACCCACTTTTTAAAATATAACATAGTTACTAAATACATTCCCATAATTTCCAATTTTACATTTGCACAAAAAACCTTATGTGGCACGATGGCATTTTGCCATCATGCCACATGGCATATGCACGATGGATGATGAATTTTTGACCATTATGCCACATGACCGCGATGTCACGATGGATTTTTTTATCATAGTGCGTGATTGTGTCAAGTTTTCGCATGCGATTATCCGATAGTATTTTTCAACCCGAAAATTTGAAAAATAACATATTTTATGCTATAAACTTAGAATCTACATTCATTATTTGGGAATATAAATATTTTATTGTCTATATTTGCAACAATTTAGGTGTGAGAAAATCTAGGGTTTGTAAAAAAATCTACCTTGTTAAAGAAGAAGAAGAACGGGTGTATTTAGAACTTCTTTAAATGATAATATCTGATCTTTTAAGTGAATGATATTTTTGCAATTATATGGAAATGAGTGTATTTATCAATTTTGGCATTTATGAATAAGAACCCAAACAAAAATCTCTGTTTAAAATATGACCAAATTTTCTATAGAACAACTCTAGAAAGGACTAAAAACTCATTTCAAGATAAATATAGGGACCAAAATGTAATTATAAATGGCTCCATCTTCTGCCTAACGCCTATACGACACTCTTCTAGACTTCAAGTACTGAATTCTTTTTCCTGCGACTGTACAAAATAGCAGCACATTCGAGCTCCGCGTTAATGGATGAATTGCAGAACGCATTGAACAATAAAAGTTTAACAATTTCGACGTTCCCAGAAAAGGGTCGCTGCCTTTTCACCACCCGTGATTTCTCTCCAGGTTTTTTGAAGAATATTTTCGCCGTTCGTTTCAAGAATTTCATAATTTTCATTAACTTTTTTTTATTCAAGACTGGGACTTTGTTATTATGCAGGGGAAGTGATTATAAGTGAGAGCCCATATGTTTCTGTTCCGAATAAGAACAAAGAATCACCTGAATCCAAGTGCGAGTGGTGCTTTTCATCGACCAACCTCAAGAAATGCTCTGCTTGCCATGTTGTTTGGTATTGTAGCAGCATATGTCAGGTAATGAAAACAAACACTGTAGTGTCAAAACCAACAAAATGGCAATAAAATGAAAAAGGGAAGAAAAGTGATTATCTTGAACTGAAAATAACTTTGGTGATGTAATGATGATTTTTTAAGAGCTTTCTTGGTTTCATTTGGAGTGTTTGCCAAAAATTTATGTAGCAGAAGTAAAAATAATTGAGAATCAAAAGTTGGTTGTGTTTGCAAATAAAATCAGAAGTTGGGAGTGTGTGGTGGAAATGTTGTAAACTTGCCTATTTGTTTGTAAAAGTCAAACCACAAGTAGAATCATAAATCTAAAATACTCATCCCCTGCTTTTAGATTCTGGTTAGCAGAATTAGAAGTGGAAGTTGACATTATGCCGACACTAAAACATGATTTTTTTTTTCAGCCAAAAACTGAGAAACACTTTTTTAGTGACTGCAAGCACTCTCATTGCGTGTTTTAGTGAATTGCGACATTTGTGATCAATTTCAGAAGTCAGATTGGAAATTGCATTGTGTGGAATGCCAAGCATTGAAGAAAGTTGACAAGGAAAGACTGAAATCGATCACGCCATCCATACGTTTGATGGTGAGACTTTGTATACGGCGGAAGCTAGAAAATCAGAAGGTGAGTAGGTGCTTGAGATTCTAGCTTTAGTACTTGAGTTTGCTGCTTGTTGGTGTTCATTATTAGGTCACAAAATTACCAAGTTACAGTAATAGAAGAAAGCTATATAATGGTGTTGCTTGTGGAAAAGTAAGAGCAACTATGGAATTAAACTAGTTATATTAATTTGGGGGAATGGATTTTGAGACTATTTAGTAGAATTTTGAAGGTTATTTCATCATTAATGTGCGGTTTGCTAGCATTAGATATCCTGATTGGTATTATGGGAGTGTTTGCAAACTCTAAAAAAAGTGATTCTCAACTTCTACCAGGAAAAATAGCTATATTTTTCAGGTATAAGCTGAGAATCACTTTTTTTTTTAGGAGTTTGCAAACACTCCTATAACTTTTGAGGTCCTTTGCGTTTATACTCCATTCTTTATTCAGTTTTTACCATTTTTCTAAAGTTTCAGTTATTCTTTGATTAATTAACTTTATATTCACGCTTAACTCTACTGCTAGTTATAATCAGCCTAATGAGATATTTTATTGCTGCTAGATTTTTCCGACTACTGCCACAGACAATTACAAGCTCGTGGAAGCCTTGGTTTCTCGTATCCTAATGTATTAATTATTCTAGATTTTATGCTTTCTTTGATGTGATTAAACATATTCGACTCTTTCTTAACAAACTTAAATAGACATGTCTGACGTCAACGAGAAACAACTGGTATTGTATGCCCAGATGGCTAACCTCGTCAATTTGATACTCCAGTGGCCTGATTCTGAGATCAATATCAAAGAGATTGCAGAAATTTTTTTCTAAGGTATCCTGCTTAACTAAGGGTTTAGATTACTTATTCCATTCACAGTTTGTGCATAATAATAGATTCCTTTATATTTTAGAGATTAATTAATATATCCCACTCTTTTGGCTCAAATTACAGTTCGTAATGGTGTTGCTTACCACTTGGGATATGCATTTTTCTAAATTAACTTCACCCATTGTTGGTCAGAGTCACATATGAAGCTATAATTTGAGGCATTATAAAACAATTTCAACTAATTAAACTTTAAACACAAGTGGAGATTAATCGTTTCATCTGTGTCTAGAATCTAGATTATGGAGGATGTGGAGCAGAACAGTTGCGCATGCATTTCTCTGCATTTATGTTTGTATCTTTTGTGCTATTTTTCAGCATGGCCGTTGTACATATTGTTGCCATCTTTTGGTGATTTATTTTCTTATTGAATTTATATCGAGCAATTAGGAGCTGTTTCCTTTCAGTTGACCTGTCATCTTATTTGTTAGGTCAATAAAAGTACCCTTGAGGTTTAGTCTAATTACAAAAACCTTAACTATCTTTCAAAATTGCAAATTGCACCCTCAATAGGGGGATATTTGTTAAGAAAATGCAAACATGAAGGAGTATTGTAATTCTGAAAGATAATTGGATTTTTTTTTTTATATTAGATCAAACCTCAAGGGTAGATTTTGTAATTATCCTAACTTTTTATTTGTCAACACGCAGCTAGCATGCAATGCACATACTATTTGCGATAGTGAACTGAGGCCCCTTGGAACAGGGTTGTACCCTGTCATTTCTATCATAAATCACAGGTAACTTTCAGAGATTCTCGTTATTTTGCCTCGCCATTTTAGTGCTTCTAATTAGTGCTTTGTATTTCAGCTGTTTACCCAATTCTGTTCTAGTATTTGAGGGAAGACTAGCAGTGGTGCGAGCAATGCAGCATATACCAAAAGGTACAGAGGTAATTGTTACATTCAATATCTTGTTGGTTGATGTAATTGACATTTTCCAGAGTGTAAAAAGTAGGATAATTACAAAGAAAAAAAAACTGAGGTTCGGACTAATTACAAAAAAAAAACTTGAGGTTTTTGAAAATTGCAAAAAACCCATTGAGGTGTGATTCCATCTTACATTTTTCCCTTCATAAGCAAAAAAAACATTTAAAAAATCCCCTAACATTTATAAAAATATTACAGTTACACCCTTAAATTTAAGACAATCATTCCTCAGTTTTTTTTTTTTTTTTTTTTTTTTTTTTAGTTTTGAAACATCCTGGGTTCTTTTGTAATTAGCCCAAACCTCAGGGGTGTTTTTGTAATTATCCCAAAGTTTTTATTTCAAGCTAACATGTAATATCATTGGTTTCTGAAGGTGTTGATCAGTTATATAGAAATAGCTGGAAGCACTATAACTCGGCAGAAGGCACTTAAAGAACAGTACTTTTTCACTTGCACTTGTTCTCGCTGCATAAAATTGGTACTTATGATAATTTTTACTAAATCTTGGCGTCTCTTACATATTTGAGAATCTTCTCTCTTTTTTCTGATCGTGGTTAGTTTGATGTTTAAGGGACAATCTGACGATATTCGAGAAAGTGCAATTCTAGAAGGTTATAGATGCAAGGATAACGAATGTAATGGATTTCTCCTTCGTGACTCTGGTACATCTTTGTTAATTAAGAATGTCTCTTATATTTTAAATGTGTATAGCTCTGAATTCATTTTGATCTCGCTTTCGTTTTAATGTCAGATGATAAAGGGTTCATATGCCAACAGTGTGGACTTCTTAGGAACAAAGAAGAAATAAGTATCATCGCTAATGAATTGAAATACATTTCTGAGAGAGCTACCATGTCACTTTCCTCTGGCTGTATCCTTTGATCTTTTTTATTTAGATAAAGGATAATTACAAAAACTACTCCTGAGGTTTGGTGTAATTACAAAAGAGAAGTTTTAAAATTACAAAAAAAACCTCGAGGTTTGATTCTGTCTTGCATTTTTCCTCTTCATAAGATTTTTTTTAGAAAGAATTCCGTACATTTATGGAAATATTACAGATAGCCCCTTTAAATTAAGACATGATCACACCTCACGGGTAGTTTTGTAATTTTGAAACTTACGTGGTTTTTTTTTTTGTAAAACCCCCAAACCTCACGGTTGATTTTTGTAATTATCCCTTTAGGTAAAACACATTTTATACATCTGTGCTTTCAATGTAAAAGTCAAAATGGGGGGATGAGAAAGGAAGGGGGATCCTTAAAAGTTCAGATAAAACTGAGGCAAGTGTGGCTTATAAGATGATTGAGGAACTTCAAATGAAGCTGTACCATCCATTTTCTGTCAATCTCATGCGGACTAGAGAGACTCTTCTAAAGGTATGTTATATGTAGCAAATTTGAAATTTGCCTTCGTAATACTATTTTCCGTGCATTATGCACTATATGTTGAATGTTCTACACTCTATGATAAAGGTAGCCCAATGTCGAATATTTTTTTTTATGGCAGAACATGCTAAATACCATTTTGAAGATAAATTGTCCGATTTTTCTGAATTCAGACTGGAAAAAGATTTTGCTTGATTGGTTTTTGACACTTTGTGCAAATCAAAACCTTAAATTTGTTCTTTTGGAAAATGAGGTAAGAGAAAGCTTATAGTTCTCTGTATCCACTTCTTTGCTTGTTCGGATATTTCAATTTGTCTTACGATCATATTTAGAAGAAATCATGTTTGGCATACGTCGTTCTTGTATCCTTCATGTACCGGAGTTTGCTACTAACTTTCTTGTATTATTACTTATTGATAAAACCTTATTTCTGTAGATATTAATGGAGCTACAGGATTGGAAAGAAGCACTTTCATATTGCAGACTGACAATTCCGATTTACGAGAGTATGTATCTATTGACATCATGCAATTTAGTGAAATTTCTAGTTACTAGCTGCATCCAGATAAATGTGGATGTGTTCAAGATAATTTTATTTATTGGTTTTTAAATAATGAATATTTGCCTTTTCTAGCTTCTATTACTTAATACACTATTTTTTTTTTACGCCTCTGCTTCCACACAGGAGTGTATCCGAGATACCATCCTTTGATTGGACTGCAATATTATATGTGTGGAAAACTTGAATGGTAAGAAATTATTTTGTAATTTCTTCTGCCCTCTACTGTACATACTAAGTAAAAGTTTTACCTACCGTTAAGTTTGGTTTTCTAACACATGCATATAATTTTCGGTATCTCCGCTGTTAACCTACTTCTATGAGAGCTTTTCTATCCTGTTCAATTAATAGGCCGGAGTCATGGTGAACATGTTGTCACTCTAGATTTTATTCCTACTATATTTGTTGAATTCAGAAATTGCAAGTGATCATGCATACAATTTTCCGTATCTCCGCTGTTAACCTACTTCTATGAGCTTTTTCTATCCCGTTCAATTAATAGAACGGAGTCATGGTGAACACGTTGTCTCTCTAGATTTTATTCCTACTATACTTGTTGAATTCAGAAATTGCAAGTGATCATGTCGTAAAGAGTTTCTTATTCTTCTAAATCGCTACATTACAAAAGCTACACCTGAATTAGGGATATTTGTAATCTTGAAATATAACCGATTTTTTGGGTAATTAGACTGAACCTCAAATGTAATTTTTGTTATTCACCTATTTATATCATTTTTCGTTGCTTTTAATTAATTTCATAGAGTTGATAAATACTTGATTTTACAGGTTGTTGGGAGACAGAAGCTGCCGTTAAGTCGCTAACCAAAGCTTTGGACATACTTGAATCACTCATGGAACAAAGACACCATTCATGTTGGAACTTCTGAGTAAATTGGAGAAGCTCGTGCAGAGGCTTCTTACATGCTTCGTTCTCAGAATGAAGATTGAAAATGAACACAACAGTAATAGATATTCATTGCAAAAATCAAATTCTCTTTTAAAATTACAAATTTTTAAATGCTTAAAAGTGTTCTTTTCTTACTGCCATATTCGAATCGCTTATGCATTATAGTCATCACTCATCCATTGGTCATATTTTCTTCAGAAAAAATGTTACCAAGGTTACAAACATGTACAATGCGAATAATCAATGGAAAGTTATCCTACAGATATTAGATGTAGGTGCATTTTGACTTGACATGCATATAATACAAGGCAGTGTATTTTCTATCAACATCAAGACAGCCTAAAACAACAATATGAGTGTTAACAGCAAAAATACGATTCGACCAAAATAAACACCTCCAAATCTTTTAGGGTAAAAGTCTATCGATCCGATAGGTTTGTCTCTCTTCATGCACTTGCTAATTCATCCTGGAGCTGAAAGCAAGCGTTTGAAATTTTACATAGTAACTTTCTGAATTGCTCTCTTGATATGGATGAATCAGATTCAGCTTCTGATTTCGGGTCCATCACCATACTCTGGAGTTGAGAGCATAGCATCAAGGCCTTCTGATTATCTGCACTTGATTCAGCAATTAGTTGAAACAACGTACGGTTTTGATCAGGCGGGCTAAGTAATTTAGGTGGAACTGGGAGGAACAAGAAAAGGGTGTTGGAGCAATTGAGGAATCCTCCACCGTTCATTTCGGTCCCAAGCAAGACATTTCTTCATGAGATCAAGTAGCCAAGGGTTGGACACGGGTTCGTATATGATTTCATGATTTGGATCGGTTATGACTTTCAATTTCGCCCAGAAAGTTTTGTATTCTGAGAAAAGGCGTTCGTCCATACACCATTTGTAAAGGATGCAACCGAGGGACCAGATGTCCGATGGACGACCACATTTTATCATGTTTCCGTTAGCATCTGTCTCGTTACACATAAATGCTTCTGGAGACATGTAACTTAGTGTTCCAACCTGCAAGTTTTATGTGATCTTAGTGTACGACGAAGCACAAACAAAAGATAAAACATACAAATTGCATGCTCAAGAATATTACTAGATTACCCGAACTCCATACTTGAAAGATCATACATGCCATTGATTCATTTCTGATTTTTGGATAATTACAAGACCTGCACTGAGTTTTAGCCTAATTACAAAAGAAACCCAGTTATCTTTCAAAATTACAAATATCCCCATGAGATATTACAGTCACCCCTTGAGGTATATATTTTGTTTAACAAATACACCCTCTTGAGGGTGCAATTTGTGAAATGGAAACAAATATCGAGGAATATTTATAATTTTGAAAGATAGTTGTGTTTCTTTTAGTAATTAGACTGAACCTCAAGTGTATCTTTTGTTATTATCCCTTTTTTCATACAGGGTGCAAGCATAAGTTTCAGGATGCCCAAGTATTTTCATACAAGAGAGACTAAATCATGTTTTCATGGATTTCACAACTTGGCAAGATGAACAACTCTTAGGAGGTAAATAGCAACAATGAGTAAATACAGCAAATTAAAAAATGGGATAATTACAAAAACACCCCTAAGATTTGGGCTGATTACAGAAAAACCCAGAGTTATTTGAATATTACAAAAATCTCCTTGAGGTTTGATTCTGTCTTACATTTTTCCTAGTGATTTTTGAAAATATTTCAGAAAACCTCTACACATTTACAAAAATATTACATTTACCCTTAAATTTAAGATAAAGCAGAAATCTAAAGGATTTTTTGAAATTTTGAAACATGTCTGGGTTTTTGTAATTAACCCAAACTTCAGGGTGTTTTTGTAATTATCCCTTAAAAAAATTATAGGGATATGAGAAACCTGCGAGTCGCGTTGAATGTTTGTGGTGTCACTCATTATAGCCTTGGCGATCCCAAAATCAATCAGCTTCAGCGAACCTCTTACCAGAAGAAAATTAGCTGGCTTCAGATCAGAATGCACGATACGTTCCTCGTGAATGGTGTTCACTGCTAGAAGTATTTGCTGCAACATGATTTACAAAGTGATATGTTAGAGATGATACAAGAAGTAAATCCATTTCCTTTGGCAATAAAATGATATCAGCTATCTTGCATTGTCATTTGAAAAATATATAAAAAGGGTTAATTACAAAAAGTACCCTTGAGGTTTAACCTAACAACAAAAAAACCCACCTAACTTTCAAAATTACAAAAAATACCCTTGAGGTTTTATTTTTTTCTAACATTTACCCTTGATAACCAAAAAATATTTCAAACCCCCTCATATTTATAATAATGTTACAGTTTACCACTTAATTGATTCAGGGTACTTTTTGTAGTTTAGCTGGGTATTTTTTGTAATTAGGCCAAATCTCAGGGTCCATTTTGTAATTATCCCTTAAAAAAAATAAAGAAATGGATTTTCCAGAAGAACCTGCCAATAAAACCGAAGCCAGTTCTCGTCTATGATTGCATTAGAACCCTCCAATTCCTTCCATTTTGAGCAAGCATATGAGCCAAATCAATTTCTCCATATTCAAGTACATGTATATATACCCATCATCCTTAACCCTGCCATCCTTTATACTCATGGAACCATTCAGCACTTCCTGAAGCAAAATCTTATCTGTCACCTAAGAAGGAAATTAGATATTAGTTGCAAACAAAAAAGAACACGACACGAAAGCTTATTACAAGGAAAATTATTAATTTAAAAGCCACAAAGCAATGCTGGCAGATCCTCCATTGATTATCGCTCAGTATTAACCGTTTAACAGAAGGTTTATTTGATAGTAGCTTCTTGTGTTTCTCAGATCATTTACACCACCCACTATCAGAGTTCAGCTTTTTCAGAAATCTTTGTAATGGTCAGACAGTTGTATTCTTATTATCACTTGATTCCATTGCACATTCATATTTTCCTGGCTATTTTTTCTAACATCTTGTGTATCAGTTGCTGTTGCTCTGTTCATGTTCATAAATCAAGAAAGCAAACCTCGTCTACACTGCTAATTAGCTTGTTCTTCATATCACAGCAGACTATTAAATAAATACACGAGGAAATGAAAAATGCTTCGATTTACATAGTTATTGGAATTTGGAATACTATTAATGCTCGGAAGTTAATATGCATAGGTAATGACATGATTATGTATTAACATAAACATCTATTAGTATTAGTTTTTTCTTTTTTTTTTTCTCTCAAAAAAAAGTATTAGTTTTTCTTGAAGATAATAACAGAGTAGTTTATTCTGTGGTCATATTCCGCTTAATATAAACATTTCATTTACAACCAGTTAATATTTGTATTGAGGGTGTCGTAAGGACAATAACAAATAATCAGGTATTTTTCGATAAAGCACATAACCAATTTATGGTTTGGTACCTGTGACCTCTGCATGATCAAATCAGTTAGGGAAACTATAGCAAGATGCTTATGTGCTTATTCTAGATAATTTGAGGAAAAAACAGCAACTTGTTTGCTCACACGGCTGCTATGAATTTATGCTTTTATACAATCCAAGACAATTGAACAGTTCTTAAAGCTAATAGACAAAACCAGCAAATATGTATATGATACTAAATGTTGACATGGAAAGATTATGTTTAATATACTAAATACATCTATTCAAACTTCTGTGTGACAGCATAGAGTGAGAACTTCATATATTCAAATTTTAAAGCCTATTGTTTTCTACTGGAGCACAAGTTTTAGGACCTAGGGATAACACAAATCAACTAGCTAAGGGAAAAGATTGTAGGCATCAACTAGCTAAGGAATCAAAAATATCCCTGTGGTAGCATAAACTTAAATCTGTGCTTGCACTTCATCCCAAATCTTTCTAATTCATGCTTGCCTTCTAAGTTTAACTCATAATAATGGCGCAAAATATTAAATTACTTATTTTTAATTATTATAAAGCAGCCTAACAACTTGTATCTAAATTCACAGTTGGCATCTATTAAAGCATGTACCTCATAATCAATGAGCTGAATAATATTGTTTTTCCCCTTCAGTCTGTTCAAGTATTCAATTTCTTGGCAGAATCCATAAGCTGTGGCATAGTCACGGCCTTTAAGTTTTATCTTCTTCAAGGCATAGATTGTGCAATCTGATGATATAACTTTGTGGACCTCACTACTTCCACCACTACCTATCTTTCCCAGTCTTTGGTAGAGCTTTCCATTGACTTTGAAAAACAAGTCCGGATCATACCCCTTTCTACGAGAGGTTGATGCTGCTTTACCACTGCCACCTCTGTCTAGTTTTTCTGACTTAGAATTTTCCAACTTCACATCTGATGGAGGTACATTTGATGCGGAGGTTGAGATTTTACGTCGGTAGCATTTCCTTTGACTGAATTGTTTTCATCATGACAAGAATCTTTAGGAATATTATGATCCTGTGGCGAACTACTCTGCGGCTCCTTAGATGGGCCAGAAGATTGATTGACTTCCATCGGCATTGCGGCATTAGAGCTGATAGGTTGTGAGGTTACAACTGACTGATGAGATAGCACTCCACCATCATGCTTGGGTAAAGAATATGGTGGCTGCACAACATCGACTTTCACTTCAGCTTCTCCAGCAGGTTCAGTTCCCAAATGAGCACCACCTGTTTGAGGCTGGGAGCTATAGGTCGTTGAACTGATCATAGGAGCAGAGGTCGAATTTATTAGCGTTGAAGTAACACATGAAGACCCAACAACAGATGATTGAGTCATGGCATTGCTCAAATCATTCTGCAAAAAGCTCGAACTGTCGGAACTGATCCTGAACACCCACTTTTCTTCTAGCCAACAAAGAAGAAATCCCTCCCTCAGACCTAAGACTATTATCCATTTCCATGCCTTGAAAATTATGATGCTGCCAGTCTTGTTTGATAGCAGCTGATGTATCCACTTGGTTGCCCACATCCCATTCCATTTCTGTCAATGCAAGTGAATTCATGTGAGACAACAAATCATCTGTTCCAGTGGCCATTCGGACATCGGCCCCTGCATAGACAATTTGCAGTAGCCACCATAAATTGCAATCTACTACTAACCCCTAGTTTATAACACACTACTTAGAATCGATTATTGATTATACTTATTTAACTAAGTCATTTTTATGCTTAAACATGCAAAAAGCTTCTGATTAAACATCACTAGAGACATGAAACAATATACCGCGAGATGTGGCTATGTTTTCACTGGAAAAGTGAACCTTCCTTTGCACTTCCGCTGCAACATTACCAGGTTCGGTTCCACTCCTGCTAAAGCAACTGCATCATTAATTTCTGACCTAATAGAAAGTCCATGTTGATCTCCTGAGTGTTGCATGGCTTAAAATTTTCTTCATGTGCTTTTACTGTGGAACCCCATTCTGAAGGTGGAGTAATGGATGCACATTCCTGATTGCCTCCACTGATATTGGACTGGGGAATGGAGCCCCTCAATCTGTGACCATGCAGAATATCCTCTTTACTTTTTTTGACATCATTTGTTGAATGAGGTCTTATATTTGATTCCTTTGAGGTTTCTCGTTGAGGAACCAAAAATCTCCTTGGCCTAATCCCATTTGACTGCATCGTACCTAAATGTCCATCACAAAAGAAAGTTCAATACACCACATTGACAGATAAACAAAACAGGCGCAAATTAATAACAAACATCATAGGTGTGATATAGAACTATACCAATATATCAACCAAAACCCTTAAATGACATTTATTGCTTCAACTAGAGAAAGAAAATAGGACGGAGAAGGTGAAAGATAGAAATATACCTTTTATAAACTGAAACTCAAATTTCAGTATATCAAATCTAAAAACTGAAATATTTAGAAAGAAAGAGTAACAGTTAGGGCCACATTCTTAGAAACAAACACATGAGACTAGCAAAACTACTTATCATAATACACATGCCAAACTGACACCCTAAAGCTTAAACTTAACCAAAACGTAAATGAATGTCAAAAAGCCTACTTCAATTTACGGACAAAGCACTTTACACTTCATCGTTTTCTGTCAAATACATAGTAAATAAAGCAGAAGCCCTACATCAACATTTAGGAAAGTTAAGCAACATAACTTTACACGAGCATGGAACAACTCTGGGAACACATTTAATTATAAACCGAAGTAACTCATCCTGCTATATACAATAGTGAAGAAAAATTAATAAATCAACAAGTCAATTAAGTACCACACACTTCAATTAAGAGCATAAGAATAAGGATTGACCGAAAATCTGTGGCACAAAGTCACTGGGTCTTGTTCAGTTAAAGTAAATATAGAAGCTGATCTACAGTCTGAAATTCAAAAGCTTTACTACAGCTGAAGACAAGGTACAACCTGAACGATCCTAACTTATTTAAATTATAAGAAAAAAGGAAAACATATTAAGAAAGCCTTGAAGAACAATATTTAAGATAAGTACAAAGGTAAAAACTGAAGAATCCCTAATGTAGGCACTACTAAATTCTGCTGAAACTAACCTAATAAGATTATTAGATATCTTTACTTCCCAAAGCTCAGCACGACTACAGCAGCATATTTTATATAACCGTCTACACTTTGAATTTCTTCCTTTAATTTTTCCTATTGAAAAAGAAAACAAAAAGAACTCTGCCAGAGTCTAATGGCATAATAACAGAACAATGCACATCATATAAAATGTGAAGTATCCAAAAAAAAAGAAAAATTGAAAATAGATAAGGAGTAACATATACCTAGGGGACGGTGTCGTTTGAAAGCTGCTTGAACATGCCGGACCAAGTCCGGAGGAGAAGAGGACGAAGAAGATGTTGTCGAGGTGCAGGTGGTGTTAAACGTACGGCTCAGATTGATGGAGTCTGGGTGGTTGATGTTGATCGGACGGCTCCGATTGGGGTTGAAGAATTTCGCTTCCGCTGGTGGGGCGGAAGGTCAGGCTCCCCTTCCATCGATTAAGCTCTCAAGCATTTCTGATTCTTAATAAATATTTGCAGAAAAAACAGCAAACAAGGATTACAGAGATACGTCCATTGAAGAACTGTGTGCTGTGTGTGTGTGTGTGTGTGTGTGTGGAGCGACGACAGAGAAGCGAAGGATTTTGAAATGGCTTATGGCGCTTTGCATTTCGATTTTCGGCTTTTTTTTATATTTTTTTATGTTTAATTAATATATTTATGGGCTCAGATGGTTGGAGGCCCAACCCGATTAGCAACAGAAACCGGAAACAGATATAGAGTAATGGGCCATGAGTTCGAAATAGGCTCAATAGGGCGAAACATGGGCCAAATCTACTTTCAACCCAAACAATATAAACTTAAAAAAGCCCATAATCCCCAACTTCCACAGGCATATACTCCAGAAGGGTTTTCTTCGTCTTCTTCAGAGGTCACCCGTCAACAACACCGTGTGCTACCATACGCCATACGCAGGTGCGCTTTCTATCCCGCTGTCTCTGTTCTTATTTATCTTTCTTAGTCTGACAATTTTATGATTGAAGAAGTCGAATGGGTGAAGAAAATAAATGCTATTTCAGTTCTAATTTTTTTGAAAGTAGATAGATAGTTCAAGCCTTTGTTTTTCTTCAGTTTCTGATGGAGATGAGTGATTCACTTATATCTTTTTCAACTAATTGTATATTGGGATGTTAATCTTGTTGATGATTTTTCTTTTGAAATTATATATCTGTTTAGGTTTTGAATGCCGCCTGTAGGGATGTAAAAAATCGAGGTAGAGTCAAACATAGTATTATTCAAGCTTCTTTGATATTTTATCGAGCTTCAAAAGAGTTGTTTGAGTTTGGTATGATTATTAAACGAAATCGAGCTTTAGTCGAGTAGAAACATGAATGAGCTTGAGTAGCTTGATAATTTGTTTTTGTTTTTGATCGGTAGTAGCTTGATAATTTTTTGCCCATATGATATCATGTTATTTTTCAATAATCAAGTCAAGCTCGGCCGAGCTTATATTTCGATGTAAACAAATTCCGGCCCATTGATTGAAGATGAAAATTTGAAAAAGATGGCAGCCCTAAACACAGACAAACAATACACCAATTTTCAGTTCTCACTTTTCCCCTAATCAGCAGTGTTCTCTCTAGTCTCTCATTCTCGGTAAGCACGCACGCACGCCCAAATACACGAAACATCCGAGTTTTTCTTTCTTGAAAATATATATTTTGACAAATGATTATTATCTTCATTATTTCAATCGATCGGAAGACAATAACCATTCAAAAAGTGGTTAGCTTCGATCGAATAAAGTTTCGGTTAAGTTTTTATTTTATTTGTGCAATTTGAAACCCTATATCTATTCTGATCGAGTCTTTTGGGTAATAGATCTAAAAAACATATATGGATTTAGGATTTTTATGTGACAAAAAATTAGATTTTAGAGTTTTAGTTGTTTTTCCTGATAAAAACATCAGATCTGGTTGTGTCTTTATTTATAGTATTTTGCTATCAAAAATTATTCAGAACTATAATTTTTCCAGCAGGAGCTGGTTTTATTTTGATGTTTATGGCATTTTCTGGAAAAGTGAATATATTATTTATCTAGTAGTTCTATTTTTATTTTCATTTTTAGGGCATTTTGTGGATAAAAATTCGGATATATATACACACACACGCATTTCTAACAGATCTGTTTTAGTTTGGTTTTTAGAGCATTTTGAAAAATGAAATTTTTGATCTGGAGTTTTTTCAACAATTTTATATGTTGGTGTAATTTTTATACTTTTCTTTTAACTCAATTGAGTTTAAAACTCGGACGTTTACTTCAATGAGCAAATGCTGGTTAGGTTGTGTAATTAGTTTATTAGTTATCCTGATTCCTGACTTTCTGTGATTTGTATAACTAATTCCTGCATGTAATTTTTGTTTAGGGATAGTTACAATAATCCCCTGAGGTTTGGCTAATTAAAAAAAACCAGAAATTTTTTAAACTTGAAAAAAAGACAGCGAAGTTTGATTTCGCTTACATTTTCCTTCATATGTAAAATCTATTTCAAAAATACCCCCAATATTTCAAGAAATTATTACAGTTAGACCCTCTAAGACAACCAAACTTTAGGGGACTTTTGTAATTTTGAAACATCAATGGGTTTCTTATAATTAGGCCAAACCTCAAGGGGGTCTTTTGTAATTATCCATAGTTTTATGTTGTTTCTTTTTTGTTTGGTAAAGAAAGTGAAAAGTTTTAAACAACAGGTATTCGAGTCGAAAGTTGGAAAGGAAAGTAAAATGAGGCTTCCTAACGCATAATATGCTATCGTCGAATATCAAAGCGTGACGAATGGTTTCCCACTGCGAATCGGGGTAGCGAAAATGGTGGAAAAAGGGTGGACTTTAACATAGATTTCCTCAGAAACATGTTTGCCAAAATTGAATGGAAGGCTCGTGGATGCTTCTAAAACATGGCTACTCTGAGCTACAGACAACGCTGAATCCTCCATGCTTTCGACTCTGATGGTTCCTTCGTAAGTTCCACCATGCCCTTCTTGAGGCTTCATCTTGAAGAGGTGCGTTAGTTTGTCCTGAGGCAATTCGTAGAGATTTCCCTGTCAACAAAGGGATCCCTAATATGTTGCTTCATGAAGATGAAGTTTGATGTTTGTCTTCAAATGTGGGCTCTTTGTGTCATGTTGAGTTAAGAGTTCTTGGTGTTAGGATTTAAAGGGAATTTTGTTCTCATTTTATGCCTACATTGCCAACGATGGCCTTTCCCCAGTTTGTATTTATGTATCGAAGCGTATTATTAGTATACATGAGGTAATTGCTGGTGGATTGTTAGTGTGGAAAGTTTCTATATGATACCGAGTTTTCTCTGAACTGAAACAAATATGGGATATTTACAAAAATGACCGGTTCGGTTAATTACGAAAAAAATACCACAGGTTTTTAAAAATTACGAGAATTCTGTGAGGGTTTGATTCTGTGTTATACTTTACCCCTTCATAAGTAAATATTCAAGCACTCCCTTACATTTATTTGTAAAAATATTGCAATTACCCCTTTACATTTAACATAGAATCAAATCTCAAATATATTTTTTTGTAATTTTTCAAACATCTAGGTCTTTTTGTGATTAATCCAAACATCATGGGTAAATTTTTTAATTACCCCAACAAATAATTGCAGTTTCTTGTGATGGATTTGTCTTTGTCTATTCCATTCCGCATTCCATTCTTGACATGAAACTGATGGTAAATCCTAGATGGCCATGATAGTTGAAATGTGACCTTATCTATCAACATTAATTGGAATTGGACGGAATTGAATGGTAATTTACTTTCAGAGTGAAAGTAAAATGCATATATAAGCATAATTGCAGTATGAAAGTTATATGGACATTGATCACCATAACACGCTATGCATTTCATGTCTGTGTAGAATTAAACCTAAACCTGAAGCAAAAAACGATTGGTTCGCAACATATTTAAATATATACATGGGTTATGTTTTGAATAGAAGACATCTTTAACATTATTTCTTAATACTTCATATAATGCTGTAATGCACTTGTGAATAATTAAAATAAGAACTTACAGTCTGTATAATAAAAGTACGAAGATAATATTTTATTTGAGATTTTGGGAGTAAGTTTATTTGGTGATTGGGGAATTTTTTGGGGAAGAGATGTTTGATTTGATGTATTGATAAATATGTGTATTTCTAGAGAAATGTATTGAAAATGGTAATATATGTTTGGATGGAACACAGTCTCATAATAATAATAAATAATAATATAATAAATATATAATATGTAGTAATAAATAACTCTT